>MU158775.1:924676-994545 GCA_015888305.1 Antheraea pernyi | reverse complement strand
TATATATATATTACATAATTATTGTCTAGACAATGTAAAACAATGGAAATGTTAAATTGTTATTTATGTTGTTCGAAGCGCTGGATTTACTTTTTCTGTTTGTACATCACTTTTGTGTTTGTATAATAACCAACTGTAAATAAAACAGGAAAAACATATTAATAATATTCCTTATTACTACTTTTATTAATTAAGGAGTGAAAGCTTATTAAACAAATGAACGCACACACGCGATTATAATATTAGTTTGGTAATTAATTTTGTCTTTTGCCGTGGTCTTACAGGAGGCAATCGAACAAGTGGGTCCCTTGATGTTAAGTGATCATCACCGTCCATAGACGCTTGTAACACCAGGGGAGTCGCAAGTGCGTTGCCAGTCTGTGTTTGGGGGACGGGAAGTGGGTATCCGGCGCTCTCACTGACCGAACGAAACGCAACAATGCAAGCACTGTTACTTCACGTCGGTTTTCTGTGAGAGGATGGTACTACTCCGGGTGAGCCGTTCATGCTGAAACCAGTAGTAGCTTCAGCGTGGCTCTACCACCTACAAAACCTAATTGTATTTCATCATCAACCTGTAAGAGACCCACTGCAGGGCTGTAGGCATAGAATTATGAAACCGCTTACACTTACAACTCGCAGGTTTGTTACTGTATGGCTATATGCCTCTTCCCGAAGGAAGATATGGGCGTAGTCACTACGGCAGCCCACAACGTATTGACGATTTCAAACTCTGAGAAATCCACAGTTCCCACATAAAGTAGTACTACTAGATACACTACTACTCCATTTCTCAGGTTCAGGTTACATTCGGGAATATTTGTTAGTACATGCCAGGATTCGAACCTGCGGACATCGGAGTGATATTCCACCGATTAAACAACGATTTCGATTTTATTTCATTTTTTTAATTGTAATACTGTCGTTCCTTAATTACTACTTAATTTACTATAATATCCCTTTACCGAATTGCTTTTTTAAAATATTATTTAACTTTCTGGCAAATCATAATGATGTGTAGCCTAGTATATATTCGGAAAATTTTTCTATATATCAATAAAATTCTTCTCAAAATAGGTTCAGTCGTTTTGAAAATTGCCCCGAACAAAGAACAGACATTTCAACATTTTATTTATATACTAGAGGGCCCGGCGGACGTTGTCCTGCCTTGATAACAAGAAAAAAACTAAAATTCAACGGCGGCGTCACCTACCGGGTCCGATTGTAAATCTATACCATTGTTGAATCCACCTGAACACTCACAGAAAAAATCATCAAAATCTGCTGAGCTGTTTAGGAAGAGTTTAGTCACATACACACGGACAGAAGAATGTTATATATAAAGATAATACAAGTAAAAAATATTTACATAAATACAAAGATGACCGTTGCCATCGTTGTTCCTATGAGATACACAGCACCGGGAAATGAATCCATTGTTAAAGTGTAAACTTTGGTGTACATTGGTATATACATCAGTGGAGTTAAATTTTCCATTAAGCTCACTAGCGAATTGAATTTCCCTGGAATTAAAAGAAACGAATTGTAATCGGTACGTTATGAGTTATTGCATACATTAATCGTTATATTTCAAAATAAGTTAAATCCAATTTTAGCCGTTCCTAAAATTATATATTATTTTTCAAGAGCTTTAAATTTTGTACACGTAAAATATGAAGATCATAAAAAAAATTAAAGACAGCAAAATTTGAACTTCGTTGTTGAAAATATAATAACTGGAAATATTAAACATATTGTATGAACGATTAAAATTGGATTTAGTTCATTTTTAAATGTATCGACATATCGATATATATGTATCGACGTATTATTACTAGCGGGCCCCGCGAACGTTGTCCTGCCTTGATAATAAAAAAAATCCTAAAAGTCAACCGCAGCGCCACCTACCGTGTCCAATTGTTAATCTAAACCATTCTCGGATCCACTGGAACACGCACACAAAATTTCATCAAAATCGGTTCAGCCGTTTAGGAGGAGTTCAGTGACATACACACGTACAGAAGAAATTTAGAAATTTAAAGATACGCAAATTCAGAATTATCGGCTATGAATATTTAGTTTTACAATGAATTAGTTACATATCCCGCCGTCATGCGGTTGCACTGTCGAAGAAAATGAGATCAAATCATTCTTTTACAGTACAAATATGCAATGAAATTTAACGACACCAGAACAAGTGACCACTAATCTGTCAATTCATCTGTCTCACTCACTTTTAGTAGGTATATTTTGTAATTTCGGAGCTATCCTTGAAGGAAAACGTTGTGATGATATCATATCATGCTGGTAGGGTTTTTCTAAGCTAGCTACAACCCTCATGTAGGAAATCTGTCGCCAAGCACCTTGTTCGCGACTAAACTTATTCTGCGTTACATTTAATCACACAAGATTTAGTTTGTTGTTGAGAGATGGCGCCACAATACAGTTAGCTCGCGCTTTCACGTGTTCGCTGTCGCAATGGCACGCCGCTGTCGATCTAACCTAATTCAATTAGCCAGGTGCCCAAATAATCAATTGTCCTTTTGTCTGTTCCTTGTCTTGCTGTCGTTTCGTCATCTTGTTGGTCCAAAACAAGTGTCGGGTCGACAAAATTTCCGTAATCACACCTGTTGGTGAGTTCCGGCAGCTGCCCTTGTGAATCAGTCCCCTTTATGTTTGGCGTGTTTAAGTAGTCCGGTGAAGCTGTTAAGACCTTGCTTGGCCAATAGTGTAGTCAGGTCGAAAAAAAAAAAATTGGCGTGTTAAACCATTCTCATTTAACATCAGATGAGATTGTGGTGAAACCTTATTTATACCCAAAGGTATTAAAAAAAAAATCGTACGATTCACTAGACATTTTTTTCATTCCGACCTTGTCCTAACACAGAAGCAAGACAAAAAATAATTGCCTAAACAAGTACAGCCGTTCTGAAATGATGACACCATAATTAATAGCTACTAGCTAATACTAACTAATATATTAATATAATATATATAACAATCAAGTGTCACGGTGTTAGTATTTGAACTCCTCCGAAACAGCTCGACCGATTTTTATGAAATTTGAAATATATATTTGATAGTTATGAGAATAGGTCGTAAGGTGTATTTTATAGGTCTAGGCGATTAGGTTGTTCCTATCCAGATTTTTCTTTAATTTTTTTTTGCCTTTAAAACATACAGCCCCAAATTTTCACCTTCCTAACCCCACCCTTACATTTATGTGCGATTTTAGTATTTTTGTATGAACAATATCCAAATTATTCAACGGTCGTTTGTATTTCAAGCAAAACGATATTATTGATGTTGATGGATGACAGATGGCGCTACGTCCGCCTTATCGACACTTCTTCCACACATGCGTAAGTGTGTTTACTAAACAAACTAGGCATGTGTTTGAGCGAGTCCCTGAATTGTATGGTTTCACAGTTGGAAACTGTGGGAGTCGCTAATCGGGTTCTAGGTTTTTAAGATTTTTCTAGTTTGGAAGTACTACTGGACCCGGTATGTAACCGATTTTACACAGACGAAGTTGCGTGGGTCAACTAGTAATTATTATTGGATTATTTTGTGTAAATGCTTTTTAGATAAATAATATAGTATTACCTATTTCAGTCGACTTCAAAAACTTGGAGGCCATAGATTTGATGGCCAGCAATGCTGCGGCGTTAAATGAATCTATTGCTGGACCTGTGGATTTTAAACATAAACGTGCGAGTTTAAATGAGTTCCTTATTTATTTTACTACAGTAATTTACAGACATTGTTGCGTATAAGCCTTTAAAATCTGCACTGCAATGGTTGCTGTCACTCCTACCAAGTGGCCTCCGAAATTATATTCATGGTGGAAATAATCATTTATAAAAATCAATCACTATTTAAGCATTCACATTACATACTAGTTTGTTATAGAACACGTATGTATCAGTGGCTACTAGGCATAGAACATTCCGTGCATCACTGCTATTTTTCATATGGAACATAAAATAATTTGTAACACAGCTATTCATTCATGTGATAAGAAAAATCTTTTGCCGTATGAAAAATATGACTATGAGTACGCACGATTGTTATTTTTTATTTGATATACAATACATCCACAAAATGTGTAAATTATAATTCAGTTAATGTATATCCTGTTATATCTAGGAGCTATTTGGATAGGAGTCTTATTTATATATTACTTATAAAATCCTTTGTGGAAATGGTTTATGCTCACAACAGTTGAAAGTTATTTACCACCTGTGAAACAGTAGTGATGATAAGAACTAATTTTATTGCTATACATAAAAGGATTTCCGAGTTATAATAAATGTAATTTATTAATATGACTTACTTGGACTTGATAAATTTGTACGCGTTAACTATTATATAAAACTTAATGATACATAACAAAACATAATCTCTAACCATCAGTCTGAATACAACTTCCTATGGGTAAAATAATTTCAAAAGCGGATGAGCGGTTCCACAATTAATGTACTATTCGTAAACTTTATTTTTAAATTAGTAGTGTAAATAAATTTTATAAAAGTCTTAGGAGATGGACAATTTATTTATACTCACCAATAAAGAATATTCTTTCATTCGGAGCGAAACAAAACACAAAGTCGGCGATAACTCTGGTAGCACACGATATTATACCCATTATTGAATCATGAAGTTGGAGATATTTACTGAATACGGTTATGGAGAATGTTGTTCCTGTAAATAGTTAAAATTAATTTTAATATGTGTAAAACTCGCATCTCCAGTGCAACTGCTGGAACACAACTATAATTCGAGTATAATTTGAATAAAGATTCGAAGTCAAGGTGTTCCGTACACGCTACCACTGCATCATGCCTTAAAGTTACGTGAGAAAATTTATCAGACCCATGATTATGTACATAAGTATTATGAAGAAATTTAGATGGGGTGGCATTCACTACACCCACACCCACACAAGCCGGGTATCCTACTTCTGTAGTGGAGTGTATTTTTACATTGGTGGAAGTAGATATGCAACAGTAAATGAAGAATGAAGGCCTTTAGTCTTTGATAACGTCTCCGTCACTAGCTTTCACCAACTTTCAAGCGACTCCATATAACACATTTATAGGAGAACCGATGACCGTATCGTGCATGTATACGAACAGCGAGAAACTGAGCGACAATCTCTGATTTTAAAACTGTTGCAAAAAAAAATCTCTTCCAACACTGGATGCTTGAGTAGGTCATCTCGCACTAGATGGAAAATTTCTTTAACGATTCGTATTCACCATTGATATGCCAGGCTATTAAAGTTAATTATGCCATACCTTTTCTCGGAAAGAGATCTTTATTTTGCGTTGTCAGATGAAAATATCGTAGTGAAAACATAGCGTAGTGGCTTTCTCTTATACAGCCTTTTTTTTTTTTTTTCTACATGGGATCCCTAACGGATATCCATCTCACCGGGCAGCAGAGGATGGACAGCCCTCTCTTATACAGCCTGGTTAGCTACCATCCTGATTGTTGGCAACTATAGGTGAGCTCTAGCACTTGCCCGTTAGAGGCAATTCCTCCCTAGACTAGCAAGCTTACTATTTTAGACTACACTGTTATTTAACATCAGGTAAGTTTGTCGCCAAACGGTATAACCTTTATAGGTATTTAAAAAAATGTTTTAATCATTATACAAAAATCCAAGATGCACACTTAACGTCTCGCAGCCGGCACACAAAAATGAGTGCATAATTTTGAATTATGCAGTCATTTCAAATAGTCTCGCGACACCGGCGTCCTTGTAAAAACAACTTTAAATCATACAGGTAAGGTTGAATTTTCAAAATCATAAGTTTACCGCATAATTATAACCACGTACGTATATTAGAGAGTTTTGCGGCCGGTTTTGAGTGGTACTTTTATTCGAGACTGTGCGTTTTGGGTTTTTATATGTCGATGATTTTAATCTTAAATTTACACTCACCCAAAAATGCTGTAATATATCTGTATGTTTGAAACAAACTATATTTGACTTCATCCCATTTAAAACGATACCTGGTCCCCATGTATAATATAGCTGCCTCACCTAAAACATATAGTTTTACATTTACGATGCTTTTTCAATTCGTTTTATTATTCCTTCATACGTACAGTATTTTTTTAAATGGAAATATATAAATTGAAGGGCGATTATTATTTTATTATAAACAATTGTGATTTTTTTTTGGTAAATAAATTTTCCGGTGCCTTTATTTTCATTATCGTTTAGTTTTTACGTCTATTTTTTAATTTTACAATTATTTTTTACGATGTTTTAAATTTTGTTAATTGTTACACGAGTATTTCAATGAATCCATTATAATTAAAATGGTTATTGGTATAAATGAGATAACTGGCTCCGACCATTTACAATGGCAGTTGATATATATTAAGTGTTTTCCCATATGTTATCCATTTTACCAAAATCATCACTTGATAGCGATGCAGTACATCAACTTCTGTATCGTAATTTTAATTACTTTGGACCTTAAATGAATAGTACTATTTTTTTTATACTTTATTTTTGGCAACCAATCTTTCTGATTATTACTGCCATTGTCGACTAGGTAATAATAGGACAAGTGTATTGTGATTATTTTATTGTTCTGACAAGATGGTGGCCTCTTATTAGAACTTTCCAAGGAGTTTTTGTGGCATTTCAGAATTAATGCTCCGTGCTAATATTTTCCATCCTCTTCACTTTTGCACAATAACCGATAGTTTAGTAAAATGCCACCAACTTTACAAAATATAGAGGGAAATAACATAAGATTATGAATAAAATATACAAGTCGCTATACATGAGAAACTAAGAAACCCGACAAAGACTCCTAGCAAAGTTTTATATAACATTTTCTTTGTCTTTAATTTTTTATTTATTTTGTCACTGCCGTTTCGCTCCTATTGTAGAAAGTAAATTGAATCTTTTTTACTTGTACATTCAATTTACACAAATCCCAGTTTAACTTGATTTAACATAAGCACATATAGAAAACACGCGTATTTCGGTTTTAAAAGCGTGCAAATCATTAATTACACGGGTTGAATAAACTTGTTTTAATTTAGAACAGACTGACACGATTGGATTTATTTGTACAATTATGTAATAAATATGAGTTACCATTTATGGGTCCATAGACAATGATAACTGAAGCCAGTAGCAGACATAAACGGATTCTTCTATTATTTCGAGTTTTTTTACAAACTAATTTGATAGTATCCCTTATTGACGCTAGACTGAAGAATGTTGTAAAGAATTTGACCAAGCCTTGACCGTCGTACTGAAAAAGAAACTTGTTAAAAATCTTTCATACTCTATCAATTCATTTTTGCATTTATAATAACAGTAAGTATAAAATGCAACCATATTTCACAATTTTTACTGTGAAGGATACATTTTTGCAACCAGAAACATTTACAATGAACAATGATTTTAGTGTCAGTATAATTGATGACTTATAAAAGTAACAATGTATTCTAAATTTGTGTTTGATCAAATTTAACGATTATTACTACATAAACCGATTAGGAAGTAGTATCACTTTAACTCCCTTAGTAGCGTTTAAGTCTAAGCAAGTATGTGCTTGCACCTTCTAGTCACTTGAATATACTTAACATTTTACTTTCTGTACTACATAATTCTTCCACTTTGAACTGAATTAAAAATAATTTCTATATTATATGTTAATCTATTATAGAATTTGGAAACCAAAAGGCATTTATGGGATGGAAAGTAAGACATCTTTTCCTAGCTGGAATATATTATATAAAGCTCAACATTTATAAATAGTTCGATGCGCTTGAAAAAGAGCCTAGAATTGTAAAGAAAGAAAACTATTTTTAGCTAAAACATTTTTTGGCGTCTAATATAAAATCAGAGCAGAATTTCGAACTGATAAATACATAGATCTTATCAGAAATTTAAAGTTTATTAAAATTTAATAAATTGATTAGCCTGTAGTAATATATTACATTGAAAACATAGTGCTTAATAATCTTAAATTTTAATGTACAATTATTAATTTAATACAAATAAAGTTTTTATTTACTTACCTTCATTTGTTCCTCTGATCTAGGTGGATTTGACAATCTGCACGTTATATAAAATATAGTCACCATATCTATGATCAATGCTAAACCATATATGGCATAATAACCATATAGTTTAAATATAATTCCAGATAAACTCATACCGAGTGGTGTGCCAACGAAAGTGCACAGACTGATGATGCCGATACGATGAGTCCTATTTTCGACCGTTGTTATATCACAGATGTAGTTCAACGTGCCGAGGAGTGTGACAGTGAATCCACCAGTACCGTAAACAAACAAGACTTCGAAGAATATCTGCACTTGCAAGGGCAGTTGGTAGAAAAAGAACACGTTAATTATGTTACTTAATGCGTTTAGCGTTCCTCCGAGTATAGGCAATAGTATGACAGCTTTTCTTAGACCGGTTCTGTCGCTCCATCCACCGATAAACAGCAGTAAGAAGCATGTTAAAGTTGTCTCTAAAGTCGATTTCCACAAAACTTGCGAGGAATAGTATTCTTGCACTATTTTTTCATACGAGGAATAATTATTCGACTGATTTTGCTTTAGGAGTGAATCGCATATCTCATCTCCTAGATTCAAATTGACCCGACATGCTTTTTGCAAAGCAAGCGTTTGCGATGTAATCGATGCAAAATTAGTTGAAAATAAAGCTAAAAACGCAACAGGCTCTACTGTTATGAGTTTTCTAAAATTATTCAAACGTTGACACAGTGTTTTATCTTTTCTCTCAAAATCATTTTGATCTGTGTTTATGCGTGTATTCTCTTTAAAACCATCTGGCTCGACTAAATCCATATCGTATAAATTTAGCACAAAATATGCAACTACTTGTGATTGCTACTAGCGGGGAATGAATACAGATGATATTTATACCTACGTATTGAATTTTGTATACTTCTATCATAAGATAAGCTAACCTCTCCAGATAAATATATCTTAGTATATTGATACCTGTTTGGTGATAAGATCTGACCTTAGGACATTGAGTCATATTTTGAGTCATGTTACTCTATTAATGTTCAATTTATAAGCGGGAATCTCTTTTGGAGTAAGGTGTGGAAAGTTTTATCTCTAAGCAAAACATAAATTAGCCAACTCTAATACTAATGTAATAATATAGTACACGAATAAAACGTGAGACATTTAATATTTAAAAGAAACTAAATTAGATTTTGAACTGAAATTGAAATTGAATGATTATTTACAGGAATTAGAGGACATTTGTTTTGTAACTAAACTAGTTAAGGATTATTATTGTATGTCAATGGTATACCTATATATTTGTACCTCGTTCTAGAAAATAAATGAAAGCAAAAACACACTTTGCATATAATAAAAGTACAACATTTTATTTCAAAGTTTAATTTATTTACATTTTAATAAAAAGGATTTGTTAATATTTATAACCATGTATAACTGATTTTTAGTACATTTGTTATAGTCGGAAGAAACAAAAAGGATTATTATTTGGTCCTATTGAATAGAAGTTCTGATAGCTTGTACTACGATGATTATTTTTTAAAATTATAAATGAGGTTTTTATAAATAATACTAAATATTTAGCAAAATTTATTTGCCAGCAATTTGTTTTAAAACACCCAACACTGATCAAATATTAATAAATGGTGGTAGTTATTTTATAGGTAGTAGTATTATTATAATCCACGATTCCTTCCTTCCTTCCACTTCTATTCCTCCCACGCCTAAGTATCCTTTTCCAACATACCGCTTGACAACTTCAACGGTGCGTCCGCGCCGCCATTATAGAGTGCGCTGCACCGTCATACAGAACGTATTGCGCCATGAACAAGTACGCAAGCAACGCCGCGAGTGAAAGTATATTTTGTGACCCGCATACTAAATAGATACGGACACTATACCATGCATTTCCGGCTTTGTGAAATAAGAGTTTCTCCACCGCAGCAGCGCTGAAACCTGTATCCGGACGCACATCTTTACCAAGTAAATGGGTATGTTTTCTTTCCTAGCTCAATCGATTGCATATCTTTTATTTCCGTGTTTGATTGTGTATCCGTTATATCCATGCCCTCGCAGCCCGCTAATAATACAGCCCACTAATAATACAATCCACTATCTCTCCTAATATGAAACACCGCAGTAAAGGAGGAGAAAAGATACAAATAATTTGACCACATTTGACAAGGTACATTATTTAGTTGGAAAATTACCCGGTCAGGTGTTATCTGTCTGTGCAGGGCTTTCGCCAATCGAGGATAATTATTCAATAATTTAGAACACTTTAATTGAGAAATATGATGATCCCCGCTTCCTCGGTAGTTCTTATCTAGATCAGTTGTTACATGTTAGCATTTTAGCAGAGCATCTAATTTCGAGTCATTTGTAACAAACTTTGTAACAAAAAGGTTCAGTCGCTCAAATAATTACAAATTAGCGAATTGACTGATTTTATTTTATTACATCTCGCTTTGCAACGATCAGATTCTGATACTATTATATTGTTTGAAATTACGCATCGCAAAAATAAAATTCCTTCTTATTGTTGATGACATTTTATTATTAGGGACTGAAACATGTAATATAATAAGAAAATTAAAAGGAGAATTCAATATAAAGGATTTAGGAGAAGTAAAAGACTACCTAGGGATGGAAGTTACAAGGAAGAAGGATAGAATAGAAATAAGACAAAAAGAACTGATTAAGAAAATTCTAGATAGATTTAAAATGAAAGATTGTAAAAAGGTAAATACACCAATGGAAACTCACTTTAATACTAAAGAAGATGAAATAATCGATGTTCCATTTAAAGAATTAATAGGGTCATTACTGTATTTATCTACTATCAGTCGTCCTGATATTACCTATGCAGTTTCTTATCTGAGTAGATTTCTGGACAAACCGACTAAAGATCTTTGGATAGCAGGAAAAAGGATACTTCGTTACATGAAAGGTACACTTGATAAAGGTTTGATATACATAAAGAGTACAGGATCTGAAGAACTGACTTCCTACTCTGATGCAGACTGGGCAGGTGATAAATCAGATAGGAAAAGTACAAGCGGATGTGCAATCTTCTATTGCAATAACTTAATACATTGGTTTTCTAAGAAACAGACCACAGTATCACTCTCAACTAAAGAAGCAGAATATGTAGCAAGTGCTTATGCTGTGAGCGACTTAATTTCTATCAAAGGCATTCTGTCAGAGTTTATCAATCATCCCATACCCACATATCTGTACATAGATAATCAAAGTACTATTAAGTTAATACATAGCTATGAGAACAGTAAAAGATCCAAACACATTGACATTAAAGCTCATTTTATTAAAGATGTAATACTTAATAAAAAATTAGCAGAAATAGAATACATAAATACTGAAGAAAATGTATCTGATATATTTACAAAAGCTCTTTCATATAGTAAGCATATATACTTAGTTAATAAATTAAATATGTAACAGAAAAACTTGCTATTATAAATAAAGAAGATGTTATAGGAAGTATATATAATAAATAAATATATGTATGAAAATTAAAACTAATAAACTTTAAGATAATTAAATATAAGATTTAAAATAGTAGAATCTGTTTATAGTTGTAACAATTTAAAGATCATTCATTGAAAGATTGTTTATTGAATGAGATATATATATATATATATATTAAAAGTTTAATTATAAATGATCTTTGAATTGTGCGGCGGTGTTGAGGAATAAAATAAATACGATAGTATTACATGTTAGTCTGTGATTCACTCTGTAATGTCTATGGACTGTCACTTATAATAAAGATGTCGAACGCACTGGTGTTGTAATTATTAATGTGCCCTAACACTTATAAGGATCTTATAATATTTGTAAAGGAGCAAGCTAAGGTGCTATCGTGATCAATTAATAATAATTCTACGGTAACTTCACGCCATTACAAATCCGCCACACAAACTATCTCGACTTGAAAACACAGAGATGGTGTGCGATACAATGACCGACAATAATAAATTAATTAAAGGTAGTTTGTGCAAAACCGGTACCCATCGACATCTTTATAACTGTCATTCCTTTATGAAATTAATTGAGATTGATTGCGAATTGATTAAGTAACGCAGAAGATTTTAGATATTACTGACGTAACGTTATCTCGATTTGATAGCGGGTACGAGTATATTATTCAACCGATGGTAGTAGATAAAATAATATCACATCTTCCTGACTCACGCATCGCATCACATCTAAGTTGTTTAGAGTGTTTAAGTGACGCACCGTTGGCGAGTGACTCATTTCATGAACCCTGTTTGGTCGATTTGTTATTAGGCGTAAACTTTTATTTACAAATTTTGTTCTTTGACAAATTTATCGGAAAAAATAATATACCCTACGCCGTTGAGACTACTTTAGGATATTTATTCATGGTAATGCGCCTATTGTGCCATCCCTCGCAACTCGCACTGTATGTGCTTTTCCTAAAGAACCTCTTAATGAATTAGTGGAGAAGTTCTGGTCAACCGAAGAACTACCCTCACGAAGTTTTTTGAGTCCTGAAGACCAGACTTGTGAGGATATATACACGTCTACCACTGTGCGACTACAGGGCGGTAGTTTTTCTGTTACTCTTCCGTTTAAAGACGATCCGCAAAAATTAGGGAATTCTTATATTATTAAAAGGTGGTTTTACTTCTAGAACGAAAATTTTCAAAGTCACCTGATTTACGTGAACAATATATCCAAATTATTTGTGATTATTTAGAAAAGGGCATTTTGTCGCGCGTCTCTCGCGATTAATATTATTTGCCTAATTTGTATCAATAAATGCACGGGCACAGGTCCGCATAGCCTTGATTGCCAGTGTCAAAACCGATTCAGGGTTGTCACTTGATGACATTATTTATACACGCTGATATTTGTAACATTCTTTTCTTTTAATGTTTGTATGTTTCTTAACGTATCTCTAATTATATAAAAATCAATGTTTGTATGTTTGTCTGCTATGCATTCAACAGATTGTGATAATAATTTAGCGGTGTATTCTAGGGACGCGACTTTAAGAAAGAAAGAGCTTTTTCTTCATATTGCAACTTTTTGATATTGTTTTGACATGTTTGACCTATTTCAATGAAACATCAGTTATCACAATTAATCAATTCCTTTTGTATCAATGTCATTGTTTAGGAATTTATGTAATTCTGGTATGGATACAAGGACATAGCGGGATCCAGGGTCATGAAGTTGATCTTATTGCTAAAGAAGCTATCCCGACTGAATATTTAGATCACTATAAAATCTTTGTTCAGGATTTATCGTCTCCAAACAAGACTGATTTGTTTGCATGATGGAACTCAAACTGGAATGTATCCAACCAAATTAAAGGCAAATCATATGCTTCCGGATATATTCAGGATAAAATTTGGGGTAAGCCGTGGCTTTATAAGTTTCGTGACTGTTACAAGCTTGCTGCATCTATTATCTGTAGATGTGTGCTCTCCACCAGTCCATCTTGCAGAGCTCAGGATCAGGGATAACTCGATATGTGAATGTGGGTTGGATGGAGGTACTCTCCAACACATTTTATTATTTGCCCCCGATTTAGTATTGTGAGATATTACCTAACAATATACCATGTCCGTCTGATTTTAACAACGGCACAAAGGTCTGTATTTTCTCCTGTAGTCAATTCGATCAACAATAACTAGATATCGGGTCGGCACGAAAAATACATCTAGGTAAATAACAGCTCACTTGAAACGTGAGCTATTATTTGTTTGAAACACAGCCAATGTAAGCACGTTTCACAATGCCGCAGTGTATTCAAAAGATGCAAAAATAATACCCGAAAAAAGCAATTGAACGGCCGGAGTATCTTACTTTCCCTAAATACACGTTGAATAAGTTAGATTTTAAGCTTTAAACTAACAAATAATATTAAATTTTGAACAAAATTATCGATTTCAAAATGTGCTACAAATGTTTGGTCAAAGCTCGCCAACCAAGCACAATAACGGGAAAAAGTATTTTATTCATTGCGTGTTAAGGTTGAATTCACACAAATTTGTTTATGTTGTCTTTTCATTTGTAAGTGACCGGAGTAATTTATTGCTTTGCTCGTTTTATCGTAAGTATTAGATAATATTTTGAACATTCGTGGCTTTATTACTAGGTGTCATGGTTGTAATTAGGTTGAACTTAAAACTGTTTTACAACTTTGTTACTCCCTTTCTTAGTAAACAAATAGCTACACATAAGCTACACATTTACGCGGACAGGATTTAGCTTCGATTTTGTACGTGGCCCTTTATATAGTTATTGTTGATCGAAGTTTTGTCAATACTCTGGCTAATCTTATATGTTTTAATAAAATTAAACCTTAACATAACACAATCACTAACAATAATTGTTATCTATACTATAATATATAAAGCTGAAAAGTTTGTTTGTTTGGTTGATCGCGCTAATCTCAGGAACTACATGTTCGATTTGAATTCTTTCGGTGTTAGATAACTTATTTATCGAGGAAGGCTATAAGCTATATATCATCCCGCTAAGACCAATGGGAGCGGAGAACCTATGAAGAATATTTAAAATCGGTCTGTTTTTTCCTTTTAGCTACGTGGTAGCGTTAGTATTATATACGTTGCCATGTTAACTTTCTATCGCAACATTTTTAAAGTTTTTGTGTTTCTATTCAAAATGTATCTATCTATTACATATTATAAAAATATGTGTGGATGTGAAATTAAAATAACACCTTTTTGGGAATGGATATGGCTACAAATAACAAAAATATTTCTTTTATGTCCCGTCGGTATTTTTATATTATTATATTTTCTCTGTTTGTTTGTTTGTTCCGGGTAATCTCCATTACGGCTGGACCTATTTTCGTGGGAATTTTACTGGATGGCTGGATAGCCGAAATTATATCGGTTGACATATTCTATTTTATTTGTTCACCTTTGTCCGCATTGCTCTTTCCAAAATGGTTGGACCGATTTTCACGAGATGTTCACTGGTAGATAGCAGACCTCATAAAAACAAATTTAGGTTTTTTATTCTCCTTCGGCCGCAGTGGAATATCTGAAATGCCTGAACTGATTTTCAAGTAATTTTCACTGGCAGATAACTCAATATGAGAAGTAACTTAGACTATTTTATTTTGGTAGTCAAGACTTCGTAATAGTGATGAACTGTTACCCGTAAATCGGTCCATGTGAAATGAATCAAAAATATGTTATTTACTGTAAAAAAAGCGCATGAAATATGCGCTGTACTGGACTCTAAGTATAGATATACCGTACCTAGCAGTGTCGACGTAGAAACGAGTTCACAGATCGGATCGTTGGATCGGTGTTGTGGCCGGCGGTTGGCGGCTGAGTCACAGCTTGCCGCGGCTCATCCGAGGCAACGTACCGCGACTCGACGGACGGCATACAATGAACCAGAGATGAAGCCGGTGCTGATCCTAAAGCATTTGTGTACAAGATGTCAGAATAGTACACGTGATAGTGACAGATGTCCTGCTAAAAACGTTCGTTGTTTTTCTTGTGATAAAATCGGACATTTTTGAAAAGTATGTTTCAGGTCTAGAAGAGTGTTTCAAATTCAGGAAGACGACTAGCCAGAACAGGATTTGATGTTTTCAATAGATGAGATTGATTCAAATGAGGACAGTAAATTGTATGTATATTTATCACTATCAATTAATGGTATGCCTGAAAGATTTAATTTAGATTCCGGATCTGATTTTAATGTTTTATCTAAACGGAGTTATTTACAACTCGGTTTGAAACTTAGTAAGCTTCGATATGACAACAGAGCGCTATCATTTTGTAAGAACTATGTTCCTATTGTAGGATCTACATATATTCATTGGATATATAAGAATAACATGTTTAAAATTTAAAATTGCTGATTTTGAATGTACTAATATTAAATAATTATGCATGTGAACAGAGAACCAGATGAACGTATCTACAAAAAATCCAAAAATCGTTTTTTTTTCATAAACCAGATCAAAATGTGGTCCTTTATGAAGTGCCAAAAGGAGGTAACATTATATTCAATATTTCACTAATTCCAAAAGGACGAAATAACATAAGAATCACTTTTAATAGAGCTAGAAAAACGTACTGCTAAATTAGTTTTAATTATCTTACTACCAGTTAGAGTTACGGGACCGTATTTACAAGTAGCGTAATTTTAAGTAGCATAAAAGCAAAAGTTAAAAAAATTATGATGGGCCACTCTATCGTATGTCAACCGAATTTAAAATATATGTGTATTATGTGTATGTAAGAATATATAATTAAATAAACCTTAATTTTTTCAAAGCTCTAAAAGTATGTTAATATATTAGTATATATTTTTCTTTCGTCAATTGTATATTAAGTCTATTAAAAGGCTGGTAAAGTTTGACGAGGCGAATTTTCAAAGTATTTTTGCTCTCCTGTAATATTAAGAAAATGTAGGTACGTCTATCTGACTCTTACACCGCGATATAGTATAGATGTGCTACAATATAATGATCATTTTTGATGGTGGTAGAGCCACGCTGAAACTATTATTGATTTCAGCATAAATGGGTCGGCTCGCCCGGGGTAGTACCACCCTCTCATAGAAAACCGACGTGAAGTAACAGTGCTTGCATTGTTGCGTTTCGCTCGGTCAGTGAGAGCGCCGGAGACCCATCTCCCCTCCCCTCTCCTCTCTCCTCTCCCTTTCCCTCCCCTAACCTTTCCCTCCGAAAGATGGCAACGCACTTGCGACTCCTCTGGGGTTGTTAGTGTCCATGGATGGTGGTGATCACTTAACAATTCAAGCCTAATCATTTTCAAGGTTTAGGCAGGCTATCAGGTAAATAAAGAATCGTTATAGATGAAAAGGCCAGGCCATCGATCTGTCCGGTTAGAAAAATACCTATGAGTGTTCGTGATAAACTATTAGATGAATTAAATGATATGGAACCAATTGGCGTAATAAGAAAAGTATCAGATCCGACCTCGTGGGTGAATGCTATAGTGGTAGTTCCAAAAAAGGATTCTAGTATACGTGAGTGTCTTGATCCACGCCCGTTGAACCGTGTAGTGCAGCGCGCGCATTATCCTTTGCCAACTCTCACTGAAATAGCGTCTAAGTTAGCTGGCGCGCATTATTTTAGTAAGTTAGATGCAAAATCTGGATTTTGGATGCCAGAAATAGATGATTATACTGCGTTTAGTACGTTTGGTACACTGTTTGATAGATATCAATTTTTACGCTTACCGTACGGAGTTAATTGCTCTTCGGAAGTTATTCACGCAAAAGTAAGACAAATCTTAGAAGATTTGGAACGCGTTGACTCATTCGATGATGACGCCATAGTATATGGGATTACGAAGGCTCAACACGACAATCGTTTAAGGGCTTTGCTTGATAGGGCTTGGCATATAGGTATAAGATTTAATAAAGAGAAATGTGAATTTTGTGTTAATGAAGTAACGTACTTAGGGCATACTTTTAATGAGCACGGAATGCGAATAGATAAAAATAAATTAAAAGCTATTGTAGATATGCCTGTACCCAATGACAGACCGTCACTGGAACGTTTCCTGGGTATGGTAAATTATTTATCAAAATTTATCCAGAATTTTTCAGATATAGCAGCACCGTTGCGTTGTCTTTTAAAGAAACAAACTGAGTGGCTCTGGGATAAGCAGCAAGACATTGCCGTAGCTCAATTAAAAGAGCTCGTGTGCGAGGCGCCTGTGTTGGCGTTGTATTCGACTAAAGAGCCTATTCTTTTGTTGGTAGATGCCAGCTCGTGTGCTTTAGGCACAGTTATATTACAAAACGGTCGGCCGACTGAATTTGCTTCATCAACTCTGACGGGCGCACAATGTCGTTATACACAAATTGAAAAAGAACTTATTGCCATCGTTTTTGCATTAGAAAGGTTTCATCAATACGTGTTCGGTAGACTGGACGTGACCATCGAAACTAATCATAAACCATTAGAAGCATTATTTAAAAAACCTTTAGATTCTATTCCTATGCGTTTATAACGTATAATGTTACGTATTCAGTGTTATGATTTTAAAGTCATTTATAAACCTGGAAAGAATATTTATATAGCGGACGCCTTATCGCGAGCGGCTTTACCCGACTTAATGAAAAATAGTGTATCGGAACAGGTAGAAGAACAGTCATGTTATTTGTTAGAAAATACAAGATTTAGTGACAATAAAAAAGAATTAGTTAGAGAAGCAACGGATAAAGATATCGAGTGTCAATTAATAATGCAGTATATAATTAAAGGTTGGCTGAACAATAAATGTTATGCGGATGAGCGTATGTGAGAATTATGGTAGTATGAAGATACATTTGAATATGTAAAATGTATCATATTCAAGGATAAGTTAGTTTTTATGCCGCGAGAACTCCGTGCAGAGATGCTGATACGTTTGCACGAAGGTCACTTAGGGATAGATAGATGTAAGCGTCGAGCGTGAGAATTAATGTTTTGGCCGGGAATGTCTCGAGATATAGAATCATACGTCCGCCGGTGTACTGCATGTGTAGAAAGAGTTCTGCACCCTCTACATGAGCCCCTCTTGCCTCATCACACACCTCCATCCCCATTGCCATCCCCTCCATCCCCTCATTGCACGGGTCCGGCGGACAAGGGGGGGCAGCCGGTGTGTACCCGGTCTGTCCCTCTATAGGTAGGAGCCCGGCGGTCACCTTCCGCCGGGCGGACCGTGGGGGCGGCTCTACAAGGTTGATTAGCTCGAACGATCCCTTGCCGCCCCCACAAAACGGTCTGCCGACCGAAACTGCCGAAACGATAGCGCGCAGGGAGCCCACCGCCGTATGTCACGAGTGCGGCGCTGAGACGGACACCGTGCAGCACACTCTCTCTGAGTGTGCGGCGTGGGACGAGCAGCGCCGCACCCTGGCTGCGGCGGTAGGGAACGATTTCTCGCTGTCAGGCGTGGTTTCGGCCATGCTCGGCAGCGATGAGGGATGGACTGCTGTGGCCTCCTTCTGCGAGGAAGTCATCTCGCAGAAGGAGAAGGCGGAGAGGGCCCGCGAGTAAGATCCGCAAAGTGGCCCTCTCCGCCAAAGGAGAGCAGGAAGGAGGGGGCGGAGGAACGCTCGCCCCCTCCCATAACCGAGCCGAACCTGAGGAGATGGGTCGGGTGATGTTTCTCAGGTAGACAGCAGGTTCGATCCCTGGCCGCCCCTACCATGCGGCGGACGGTACACCGTGGGGTTTTAGTCCGTGCGAGTCGGACATAACCCACTCTCTCCCCCGAGAGGGTGGCGTATCAATAAGGGATTTCCCCACGTTAAAAAAAAAATGGTGATGTCTGGAATTGGCTTATTTCTGTGTATCCATTAAAAACGTTTGTGAGATTTACATATATTTGTTAAAAAGATAAACCAGATCGAGTTTCTTGCCGGTTCTTCTCGATGACTGGGTTGTTTTCCGGACCGGTTTTAGTTTTGATCTTCATAAGTGCCTTCTCAGGGCCTAAATTCTATAAAGTGTTTTTGATTTTGAATGTTACGCGGTTCCAATAGAGGGCAAGTGAAGGTTGAGTCTCGGGCGTCGCAACCGAGAACATACTTTGTTACCGATACGTCGAGAGACGATACAGACGTAATAGCCATCATCTTGTTAAAATTGAATGATTACCGAATAATTCTAATGATATAATTTCAATGAATGTTCGTGAAGCTGAAAAGTAGTCTAGCACGACGAGAGACAATGGGTTTATTGCGTCTCCTGGGGCGGCTGTTGTGGACACTGATGAGGTCGGACCACCAGCGTCAATGCTGTTAGGGCTCGTCATAGAATAGAAAAATGAATATTTCTATGTTATTATATATTTATCTACAATATAATTAAGTACGTCCAGATACTATATAGAGTTATTTTGTTATACATTAAGCATGTACTAGTGAAAAGTAAATGTAATGTTACGTCACATTTACTGTTATATTGTATATTGTTGTTTATGGTTTCTCTGTGTCATTTGTTTATAACTTTTTAAAAGGGAGGGATGTTATGTTTTGTATATTAAATTAAAAATTAAACAAAAAACTCAGTTTTACACGAACACGTATTTCATTCATAACAATGTACACGTTATATGTTACAGTAGATTGCGTGCATGTCGTACTTACAAATGTTTTTAAATAAGCATTTGTGTAATGTACACACCTACTGATAATTTTACATTTCTTTAATACATTTTAAAAAAGCGCGTTCGGAGCCGTGGGTAAAAACTAGTGTAAATATATTTTTATTTAAGTTATAATGTTTGTAAGTGTTGTGTTTGTCTTTATGTATCTCAGAGGCCTAATCTGGAAGGACTAAATTATATTTAAAAAAATAATACTACCCACCTATAAAGTGACTTTCCCATGACTGACTTAACACTGGTAGAATTCATATCTATGAAACTCCAATACTTTGTGATACAAGTACTTTGTGATTTTGGACATTCGAGTTAATCTCTAGTACTACTAATCCGAGTATATTAGACTACTTTTTATGGTATACTCGTATATATTTTCAATAATTGATCACAATATATGTAATTAAAATTAGTAAAGTTCTATAATAGGCGTGCGTCTCTGGAATGATTTGAAATAAAGTAATAACGTCCATAGCGATATTAATTAATGTTAGCTTTACAAAAAAATACAACACACATATTTAAGTCTAATATCTCAGCCAAAAAGATTGATTATGTTTATGTAAAAAACAAAATAAATGTTACAATTACTAATAACAAATCACTAAGTTATTAGATACAAGTTTCATGTGTACTCTACAACGTTCTTATTAGAAGAAAGAGCTAGATCAAAATGAAAATTTCATGGAGATAAATCATCGTACTTGGCTATACGTACTCATGGAGAGAGATGTATACATGGATGACCTAGCCTCATCTGCGTCATCTTTGGATGAAGAACTTACGATAGCGCGGGATCTGACCCAACACTTTATAGCTGGTGGGTTTGACTTAGTAAGTGGACCAGCAATTCTTCAGAGTTATTGCAACACACACTAGCCTCTCACCGCCTATCGCACTTCATCTCTTCGGATACATTTGTTTTTATAACCGCCACACCACCCACATTTTGTACAAACCGAATAATTTTATCCGTAACCGCGCGTTTATTTGACATATTGTGTTTGGTGGGACCTGTTATTCTTTACGCTAAATTAAAATAAAGGAGCTATGGCTCCATTAACTAGAGTGGGATGATATACCCCCCACACGCATAGTCAATTTTTGGCAACAATATTTGTCAAAGCCAGTGCTAATATCAAATCTTAAGTTCTCTCGTCATATAGCTATAGAGAAGAAATCTAATATCTCCTTGATTGCATTTTCAGATGCAAGTAAACAACCGTATGATTGTGTAATTTGTTCGTACATTGTTAACGGCGATCAACTTCCACTAGTATCGCTCGTCTGCTCGAAGTCTCGGATTGCATCTGCAAAACCTACCATAACTTTGGCGAGGCTTCAGCTGAATGGGATGGTTTTGGTGTCAAAATTAGTACACATTGTTTATACTAATTTATCAAGACGATGTACTGTAAAAAATGTGTTTATTTATTTATATACATTATGCGTTAAATACGCAATACATTTTCTGATTCAAGAATCGTACTCTATTGGGTTAATTCATTACCGCTTTAGTACTTTTGTGGCTAATAGGATATCTGAAGTTCAAACCAGCTTACCTTTTGATCATTTTTATCGCATACCTGGATCTGAGAACCCCGCAGATTTCGTTTCCTGTGGACTTTCGCCCTCGGAACTCATTGTTAACAAACTGTAGTTCCAACATAACCTTAACGATTGGCCGATTTGTAATTTTTCTCCAAAAAAATCGGATTTACCAGAACAGAAAGTAGTCGCTCAGGAACTAAAGTCGAGGTACACGTACCTATTATTTATTTTGAGTTCTAAATTTTCTTCTTGAAACAAATATCTGAGATCCATGTTTTATGTTTTAAAAAAAAATAAACTTATTCCGCGTTCTAATGTAATATCCGCTAAAAATATGGACATCGCAGAGTTGAGAGTAGTGTAAGCTATACAGCGAACCTATTTTGTTGTCGATTTATATACGTTACAGAATAACATGGTTAGTTCTTCCGCACTTCGGAAATTGTTTCCATTTTTATCCGAGGTTATTCTACGAGTCGGTGGCCGCTTAACATACTCGGCTTTGGAATACACTCAAAAACATCCTGCGTTGTTACCTAAGCATGGATATATTATTGAGATATTGGTTGATTAGTACCATCGTAAAAAATTACACGCAGGTCCTCAACTGCTAATGACAATCGACATAATTTTGGATTTTATCCGCTAGACGTTTGACGTTTAATCCCAAGGAGGGTTGAGCGTCAGGCAGGCGGCCGATCCTAAAAATTAAGCCAAATCATATACCACAACATGACAAACATGTTGTACCACTACTTATGTGGGATAAGGGTATGAAGAAGAAGAAGATCTGATAGACGTTTGATTTGAAAACGTATATATAATTGCCGTAATTGCTTTCGTATTAGTCCAAAACCTACATTTACCGCAATGTCAGATTTGCCGAATTGTCGCTTAGAAGAATGCAAGCCATTCACGCATACCGGTGTCGATTACGCAGGCCCTCTTTACATAATTTGAACAAGAAAACGGGGAATTCGCAGTCGAAAGGCATACATACTTATGCATTTTTGTATGCTTAGTGACATAGGCGACCCACATTGAACTATATGCTGATTTGAGTTCTGCTTCTTTTTTGGACAGCTTTAAGAGGTATTTATCTAGACGCGGCCCTTGTGAATGTATTTATAGTGACAACGGTTTGTTTGTTTGTTGCTGCAAAAGCTTACTTAAATGGCCTTCACAAATTCTTAGCGTCTGATAATTATTATAAAAAAAATTGTGACGAGCTTGCTAAGCACCGCATAACATGGCGTATGAATCCTCCTACTGCCAATCATTTTGATGTCATTTGGGAATAAAATGTATAAAATCTTTATTGTTCCGTGAAACAGGTAAACAAGTATTAACTTACGAAGATATGCTCACAGTCCTCACTCAGATTGAAGCTGTGTTGAATAGTCGTCCTATCTATTGTTTGAGCTCTGATCCGTCGGAGTGCACCTGATCTTACTAGGGGGCAAACCACGCTCACTACCCGTTTTCCTTTAATGGATTCGCTTGTGCAATCGTTTTGGAAGCGTTTTAAAACAGAATACCTTCACGACTTGCAAACTCGTGAGAAATGGAACACTCCTAGTAGACCTTTGCAGGTAGGGACCATAGTTCTTATGGACGTTGAAACTGCACCACCACTTCTATGGCCATTGGGTATTATTACCAAGTTATATACTGGCAAGGATGGTGTCATACGTATTGCCCAAGTGAAAACTAAAACAGGCACCTATGACCGCCCAGTAGTACGACTCTGTCCGCTTCCATCGCAATGGGGTAAACATTATTAAGTATATAATTTTACGTTTCATGTTATGCACGTAGTTTCAGTTTTGTGTTTAATGTATTCCCGCACAACATTACTTATGATTTTCTTGTATGTCCGCACAAAATTACTTATGATACTACACGCGGCCCGCACTGCAAATATTTTTATTGTCCATTGTTTTTATTTTCTGTTGAAGGGATCCTTCAAAGTCGGGGGGAATTGGTAGTTATTTTATAGGTTTATTTTTATTATTATAATCCCCCAGGGCAACTCCTATTCTATTTACCAGCATACCGCTTAAGGGCGTGTACATGCACGCCGCCATGATAGAGTGCGCCGTGCCGTCATATGGAACGTTTTGCGCCATGAACAAGTACGCAAGCCACGCCGTGAGTGAAAGTATATTTTGTGATCCGCATACTATCTATACTATACCGCATACGGATACGGACGCTATACCGTGCCTTTCCGGCACTGTGAAATAAGAGTTTCTCCACCGCCGCAGCGTTCATACCAGTTATCGGACGCACATCTATAGCAAGTAAGTGGATATGTTTTCTTTCCTAGCTTAATCGATTGCATATATTTCATTCCCGTGATTGAGTGTGTATCCGTTATACCCTTGCCCTCGCAGCCCGCTAATAATACAGTCCACTATCTCTCCTTATATTAAACACCGCAGTAATGAGGGAGAAGTGAAGCAAGTGATTTGACCACATTTGACAGCCTGTTCCCTCCACACTGAAAAAGCATAACAAATGTTTTGTCGTATACCAAACTTGAATTTAAAGAATACAATGATATTTTATACACATTTATTCTATAGAAATACAAAATATAATTCACATGTCTACACGATATAACCTAATTGAAATGTTAAATTATTATTTATGGGCTTTGCTCGCGGTTTCGCTTGCCTTAACCTAGATTTGATATATCCTTGAGATATAATACATTTTCTGGCTGAAATACTTCCATATCCTTTTCCATTCGTCTGGCAATATGTATGCAAAATTTCATGATGGTCGGTATTACTGTGTGACTGCGCAACAAACATACAAACTCACATTCGCATTTACATTAAATAAGGATGGTGCTTCAAGTGCCGGCTTTATCTTCTTCTAATTGTGCATCACTTTTGTAGTCATGTAATAACCAGCTGTAATTAAAATAAAAGCAAATTACTGTTTATAAATGTTTTCACAATTATAGAAGTTCTATTTTTGCTACTATATATTTAGTAGGCGAATATATTATAAAAATGTCTGAATGTTTTATTGGACCAGAATTATTTAACGCGGCTTGTGGTAAAATTTGATAGGAGATGGGGTTAAGCAGGTGTGACTAGGCACTAGGCTAGACTAGTCTCTCTCTGATCTAGAGGGAATGGAATAGATCCAGCCAATACAAGACTGTAGTGCGTGATAAAGAAACACACCTACACCTGGGGTGTAAGGGGTGTCGAATAACATCATAAGACTTGAGACACCCAAGCCAACCTCACCTGCACGTGGTGCCCCCTGCTGAGTGACGAACGGGGCAATGTCGAAACCGGGTTGGTAGGGTTTTACAGCCTGACTGGGTCGCAACCACCGTGTATATGGCAAAAAAGCCCGTCATAGTGATACGCTTCTGCGGGTCACGTTTCGGGATCAGCCTGTGCATATCCAGCTATTCGCAGGCTGGCATGACAGTGGCGACCAGTGATGGATGGTGTGTCACTCGGTGGTCACCATTGTTTTTGGACTATACTGTGCTTACCATCAGGCATGGTGCAGTCATTTTGCCGTGCTACTATAAAAAAAAAAGTCGTCGTGGTCCAGTGGTTTGACCGGTAGAATATCATTCTGATGTCCACAGGTTCGAACCGCGACATAAGGCAACGAATTTTTTAGAATTCCTGTACTTTTACTAATTTAAATTGGTAACACTTTCGGCCGACGGTGAAGGTAAACATCGTGAGGAAACCTGAACCTGAGACCTGAGACTGAACCTGTATTACTACTGTATGTACGAAAACATAGACCTGTAGATTTCTCAGATTTGAGATATACTAAGTCGAGGGTTGGCGCGGTGATTGTGCCCTTACCGTCCGTCGGGAAGAGCCCTATCTATGTCCCTGCAGTGGGTCTCCTACATGATGATGATTCTACTCGAGCTGATTCTGTCTTGCAGGACACTACGGATCTAGGTTGGAGAGATTTCTTGATAAAAGATGGGACGTATTCTTTTAAATTTTAATTCTGTTACTCTCACTTAGCTCCTATTATATCGCAACGCCTCTAATGATTGCAAGTTAATTTTGTTAAATATTCTTATTACTGCTTAATTTAAAGGGAAGGCGTAGTGTAGCCGAGAACTTTTTTATGTTTTTAAAAATCTAAGCAAGCGTTTCTGAGATTAGCCCGCACAAACAACAGACAAATCAAATTATACTTATGTGTATAGATAAACAATATATTTACACAAACACGAAGATGACTATTGCCGTCGATGTTCCTATAAGATATGAAGCTCCAGGCAGTGAATCCATTGTTAAAGTGTAAACTTTGGTATACATTGGTATATACAACAGTGGTGTTAAATTCTCCATTAAACTCAATAGCGAATTGAATGAACCTGTAATTTAATAAAATCAATTACTATTATAATTAATAATAGTCGGTAACATTACGAATGATTGTATATAAATTTATAGAAAAATATATAATTATATGTAACATTTTTATACACTGGTTAATTAGAAATTGTCTTCTATAAATATTCACATTAATAGTCGAACTATTACTATATATTGCATTAGTATTTATACTATATTATTGCATTAGTTTGAACTGTATCGGTGTTATTACAAAAAAGTTAAATACGTATTAAATACTTGCTTTAAAAAGGTTACGTTTTAAATGCATCGCACTCGTTGAATCTTCGCCATCTTGCTCTTTTGTCTCGCTTTGGTTAGGTTGGGTTAGACTTGCGAAAAAAGGATAACGCAAACTTGCCTCGGGCGAGCTCGGTGCATTTAGTATGAAACCTTTTTAAAGCAAGTATTTAATACGTATTTAACTTTTTTGTAATAACACCGTATAGATTTTAGCGTTTGTCGACAATCTCATCTGATTTTTTTTATATCATAGAAGGCAAAAGAACAGGTGGGTGGGTCACCTGATGTTAAGTGATCACCGTCGTCCATAGACACTAGTAACACCAGGGGAGTCGCAAGTGCGTTACTAGCCTGTATTTGGGTGATGGGGGGACGGGGAGAACAGGTAGGCCTCCAGCATTCTTACTGACTGAACGAAACGCAACAATGCAAGCACTGTTACTTCACTTCAGTGTGTCTGTAGGTCGGTTGGTACTACCCCGGGCGAGCCGACCCATTCATGCTGAAACCAGTAATAGCTTCAGCGTGCTTCTACCATCAACACACCACTACAACTTTAGGGTGTAAGGGGTGTCGAATAACATCATAAGACTTGAGACACCCAAGCCAACCTCACCTGCACATGGTGCACCCTGCTGAATAACGAACAAGGCAATGGTGAAAGCGGGGTGGGAGACTTTTACAGCCTGACTGGGTCGCAACCACCATGTATATGGCGAAAAAGCCCGTCATAGTGATTCGATTCTGTGGGTCGCGTTTCGGGATCAGCCTAGACATATCCAGCTTTTCGCAGGCCGGCATGACAGCGGCGACCGGCGATGGATAGTGTGTCACTCGGTGGTTGCCATTGTTTTTCGATTGTACTGTGGCTACAATAAAAAAAACTACACACCACATTTGATGATGATGTGGTCTAACATGCTAAACCTAGAGAGTACTGACTTTCAAGTGCAGCTACTGGAACAAACCAACAGGTGCTTGGTGATAGACTTTATACTTGACGGTGGTAGCTACTTAGGCCTTTTAGAAAAAAACCCTATCACCATGCTATGATTTGATCACGATGTTTACCGGAAGTTCGGACTCAGTTGCAAGGATTCGAACCTACGTGTGTCCGAACACGCTATCAACTAAGTCATTACACAAAAAATGGAACTAAATGAGTCGTTACATTTCAAAATCAGCTAAATCCAATTTTAGCCGTTCCTAATATTTTACGTTATTTCTCAGGATCTTCAAATGTTGTATATATAAAATATGAAGACCATTAAAAAAAACTAAAAACGTTATGTGAATATGACATGAACGATTAAAATTGGATTTAGCTCATTTTGAAATATAACGACATATATATTCCCTATACATTATAACCGTGTAGTAAAATAAAATAGAGTAAAATATATTTAGTATAAAGTATATTTATTTAGTATAAAGTAAATATATTTAGTATAAAGTAAATATATTTAGTATAAAGTATATATTTAGTATAAAGTAAATATATTTACCTATTTCAGTCGAGTTCACAAATTTCGTGGCCATGGATTTGATGGCTATCATTGATGTGGCATTGAATATGTCTATTACAGGACCTGTAAATTAGTAACATAAAAGAATGGTTTTATATGAAGTCCTTTATTTACCTTGTTGTAGTACATTACATTACATGTACACTAACACATGCTGCATATTAGTACATATACTAATACATACAGTATATGTACATTGATACTGCAGTGTCTATTAAACCATAATTAATTCTTTCAGTATTCTCTACCACGCCGCTCACCGGCCCTTTTGAAATTGTAATCACACTTTCACGTTGATTGGTCGAAAGCTAACAGTAAAAAAAGGGTAGACTATGTTTTTTTTTCTCGACTTGACTACAATATTGGCCTACCAAGCTTCACCGGACTACTATAGACAATGACAGTAGTTATTTTATGCAATAAACTTTCAAACAAAATACATACAAAAAATTTAATACTGTTAACAATAGTTTTCGAAAAATGAAAATACATATAAGAGAAACAAAAAAAAAAAAAAATAGATTTATAAATATTTTTTTATCAGAGCAGGCAAACGAAATGACGGTTCACCTAATGTTAAGTGATCATCGCCGTTTATAGACACTAGCGACACTAGGGGAGTCGCAAGTGTGTTGCCAACCTGTGTATGGGGGAGAGGGAGAGAAGATGGTCTATTTATCTAAGTATTCGTATACTAACCAATAAAAAATATTCTTTCATTTAGAGCGAAACAAAACACAAAGTTGGCGGCAACTCTGGTAATACACGATGTTATACCCATTACTGAATCATGCAATCTAAGATATTTGCTGAATACAATTATGGAGAATGTTGTTCCTGTAAACAATTAAACTGAATTTTAACACGTGTAATACCCCCACGTCAAAAGTGTAGCTACTGGAATACACATAAAAGAGTTCAGCTAGCTAGGTAGACATTAGAAAAAGCTCTACTGTAATCTTCACTGCGATATTCTCCTTCATAAAGAACACTGGTTCACTGCAGGTTTAAATCCTAATGCCGAGGAACCATCATCATCATTAGCCTTGTTAGAGACCCACTGCAGGACCATAGGCCTCTACCTGGAGGTAGGTATGGGAATAATCACCACACCAGTCACGCCATATCCACAGTTATATATTAACTCATATACAGTGGTACTACAAGAACATTTCTGAGGTCCAGGTTTCCTCATGATGTTTTGCTTCTGTCAGTCTGTTTCCTGTGTTTCCTATTTAAATTAATAAGTGTATGCGAATTCCGAGAATATCGTTGGTACATGTCAGGTTTCGTACCTTGGGACATCGAATTGATATACGACCGGTGAAGTCACTCGACCACCACGAGTCAAGAACCTATGAAACCCAATGCTTTAAGTCATTTGAAAAATGAAGAGCGGACGTTACTTTGCACTTCCTCCTGGAATTAATTGGTCGCTGTCACGACTCACTACAACAAATAGACGTTTGATTTTATTTGTGTACCTAAAGTGAAACTG
Source organism: Antheraea pernyi (assembly GCA_015888305.1). Taxonomy (NCBI): domain Eukaryota; kingdom Metazoa; phylum Arthropoda; class Insecta; order Lepidoptera; family Saturniidae; genus Antheraea; species Antheraea pernyi. The sequence continues at coordinate 965,117 of MU158775.1, read as the reverse complement.
GAAATAACCAAATATTAGAACAAAAAACGATCACTAATCGATTGTGTTCCTTACACATTAATCTGCAATATATTTTAGTTAATCTATATATAAATAGACAGTGGAAAAATATTTAAGAACACTCCCTCCTTTGTTTCTCAGACATTTTTCATCATTCTTTTTAAAATTCAAAATTGCAAAAAAAGTGTAAAAAGTTTTTTTCTCTATGGTCGAAGTTCGACCACTAGACGAGCACTCGTGTTAATTAATTTCTACTTTTACAGTAACATAACAACAGTGTTAATCGATCACAGGCTTAACCTCAACAAACTACGAACAAATAAAATCAAACGTTTACTGTTGCAGTGAGACGCGGCAGCGGCCAATTAATTCCAGGTAGAAGTGCAAAGTAACATCCTCTATAATATTTAATGATGGAGTTCCGAAAAGTAACGCCTTCTTCAATCAAACGACGCGTTATTTATTTTTTGTTGTTACAGTTACTCCTATATCGCTCTTTCTATTACTAGAATCAGACTTAACTTTTTCAGGAACACGTCGTGCAAATACAACCAAATATTTTTTGTTCACTGACACGTAGCAGCGGCCGACCAATTCCAGGCGGAAGTGCAAAGTAACGGCCACACTTTTCTGCGTTGCTGGGTGTTTATGCTAATGATTAACATGTGTGGATGTCGCGTTGATTGACGTAGATAAGAACTTGCCTTGCGAGTTTTTGATGAATGAAAAGGTAGTGATGATACCATAGTATGGTGGTAGGCCTTTTCCAAGCCAGCATAGCTAACTATTAACCTCAAGTTCAAAATCTGTCACCTAAGACTTGTGTCTATGTATCTGCGCTTGATGGTGAGTTTTCCCCGGTAGGTTTAGCGTATGCACCATCACATCATATTGTCATTTAAGTTCAGGTGAGATCGTGGTCAAACGCTATTGCCTCTTAATTATAGTGTTAGCGCTCTCTGTACTAGTATTGACTACAGCGGGGTTGTTACTAATAACTTGACACGCCATTGGTCGAAAGTTATCGGCCGGTCGTAAATTCACTGGATTCTATAAAAGGCGAGTCTATCGAGTTATTAAAACATTCTTGCTCGGTCGTCTCTCTGGAAAGTTGTATCGCGTGATTGTTGTTGTATTGCGTGAGTTCTTTCCAATTTACATTGTTATTTGTATTTCTCTGGGTTTTTATGAATTATTGTGTTACTTGAGATTCAATTGTTGATGTGAGTCTTCGTGTTGAGATATGTAATTGTGTTATCTTTTATATAAATCCATTTCTGGTATTCTAATATCGGAAGTGGGATTTATTTTTAAATTCGATTTACTTCTGATATTTCTAATATTATAATTATGTTTTAATTTTTAAATTTTACACTCACCCATAAATGCTGTAACATATTTGTACGTTTGAAATATACTATATTTGACTTCATCCCAGTTAAAACGATACCTCGTCACCATGTACAATATAGATGCTTCACCTAAAACATTGCATATACGATATTCTTTTAATTTGTTTTATTAACGGACTTTATAAAGGAGGTTGTTCTCAAATTCGGTTGCATTTTTTGAAGTATTTGTTAACATGGAATTTTGTGATTTATAAACCTACTTAACATATATACACATTAAAATCGCTTCACTCTATTAAAAGTTATTACAATTCTAATGACGTGACTTAATTACGAGAGAAAAGTATATGTACTTATGTACAATTAAGTAACTGGACTTAATACATTCAGATGATTTTCTTAGTCACTGCTTTTATGCATTAAGTTCTACGCGGACGAAGTCGCGGGAACAGCTATTTATTTATTTAATAGGTTTACAATAATTGTTACATCGGCTTACTCTAAACACAAATTATTACTTTAATCATTGACTACGATGTACAATTTCTTAAGTAAACACAACTTGCATAGTACACATTAATTAAAAGTGAAGACATTATATTTTTTTTTTTTTTTTTATTTATTTATTAGGAAAACTAACAGCTATAATACACAAAACATAGTTATTAGACTAGAAAAAACATCAAGCCATTTATAAGTCTTCGCCGATATAAAACAGAATACAATCACTTGCATTATATGGTATTAGGTTAACATTATAATAAAGAAAGAAGAAATTCAAGAATATAAACAGTCTATTACTATTTGCAATCGCCATCATTAAAGAACGTCCTTGTTAAAAACGTTGTCGCTTTATTTACACTAGTATTAAATAGGTCAAAATCACCTATCTCGCTCATAGTGTTGAAGGAATGACTAGCTCGCCATAAATATGAATTCTGCCGGTAATTTGTGGAAACAGTGGGCAGCGAAAGAGGGGGGTTTGTACGTAGATGTTTGGTCGGAACATTAATAAATACTTTCGACAGAAGTTCGGAACAATCTACAATATTAGAAGTAATTTTGAGCAGGTATGTTATATCTGCTATTTCTCTTCGCTTCACAAGAGGCAACAAATGATGCTTATTACAAAGTTCACTATAATTATTGGGATCGTAGGTATCATGTAAACGGTAACATAGATATTTGATGAATTTTTTCTGGATATTTTCTAAACGATTTATATATAAATGGTATCTAGGGTTCCAGATTTGCGATGCATATTCTAAGCTGCTACGAACATAAGAACAATATAATATCTTTAATGTCTTTATGTTGTTAAAGTATTTAGCGTTTCGCATGACAAACCCTAGTGCCCTGAAGGCTTTTTGTACAACATTATCAATGTGGCTGTCGAAAAGTAATTTGGAATCGAGAAGAACACCCAGATCACGAATGATATTTTCTCTTTGTAGTTCGAAGCCTTTCAGGTAGTACTTAGAAATGTGGAACTTGATCTTACGAGTCACGAGTGCGGCGCTGACGAAGATACCGCGCAGCACACGTTGTCTGAGTGTGCTGCGTGGGGGGAGCAGCGCCGCATCGTGGCGGCGGCCGTGGGAGCGGACTTATCGCTGCCGAGCGTGGTTTCGGCCATGCTCGGCAGCGAACAGGCTTGGCGAGCGATGGCCTCCTTCTGCGAGGAGGTCATCTCGCAGAAGGAGGAGGCGGAGAGGGCCCGCGAGGCAGACCCTCAAAGTGGCCGTCTCCGCCAAAGGAGGACAGGCAGGAGGAGAAGGCGCTTCGCCCAACTCCTCCTGCCACCGTAGCCGGACCTGAGGGGATGGGCCGGGGGGCCCATCTCCTCATTGCACGGGTCCGGCGTACGAGGGGGGGCAGCCGGTGTGTACCCGGTCTGTCGGCTGTCTGCCTGTCTGGCGGCTCTACAAGGTTGATTAGCTCGAACGATCCCTTGTCGCCCCCACAAAACGGTCTGTCGGTACACCGTGGGGTTTTAGTCCGTGCGACTCGGACATAACCCACCCTCTCCCCCGGGAGGGTGGCGTATCCATAAGGGATTTCCCCACGTTAATAAAAAAAAAGATAGGTCGCGAATTGCATGTGTCAGACAACAGCCCAAGCAGAGGTGTGCCTTGCACCCTTGAGCGAGTAGTCAAATAAAATCGGCTGAGTGTCTTAAGCGCTCGCCTTAATAGTCCGGTGTTGGCTTGGGCTGTTGGCTCGTACATGCAATTCGCGACCTATCTTTTTTTTTTTTTTTTTATCGTGGGGAAATCCCTTATGGATACGCCCCCCTCCCGGGGGAGAGGGTGGGTTATGTCCGAGTCGCACGGACTAAAACCCCACGGTGTACCGACAGACCGTTTTGTGGGGGCGGCAAGGGATCGTTCGAGCTAATCAACCTTGTAGAGCCGCCCCCACGGTCCGCCCGGCGGAAGGTGACCGCCGGGCTCCTACCTATAGAGGGACAGACCGGGTACACACCGGCTGCCCCCCCTCGTCCGCTGGACCTGTGCAATGAGGAGATGGGCCCCCCGGCCCATCCCCTCAGGTCCGGCTACGGTGGCAGGAGGAGTTGGGCGAAGCGCCTTCTCCTCCTGCCTGTCCTCCTTTGGCGGAGACGGCCACTTTGAGGGTCTGCCTCGCGGGCCCTCTCCGCCTCCTCCTTCTGCGAGATGACCTCCTCGCAGAAGGAGGCCATCGCTCGCCAAGCCTGTTCGCTGCCGAGCATGGCCGAAACCACGCTCGGCAGCGATAAGTCCGTTCCCACGGCCGCCGCCAGGATGCGGCGCTGCTCCCCCCACGCAGCACACTGAGACAGCGTGTGCTGCGCGGTATCTTCCTCAGCGCCGCACTCGTGGCAGGCGGCCGTCGGCTCCCCGCGTGCGATCCCGAAACAACCGTGTCCGGTGAGTACCTGCACCAGTCGGAACGTCAGGGAGCCCCACTCCCTGGCAGTCCACTCCCGCAGGACCGGGCGGACGGCGTCCACTGTGAACCGCCCGAATCGCTCGTCCGCCAGGTCCTGCTGCCACCTTTCGACGGCGTCTCCTCTGAGACGCCCTCTACCTCCCTGGGAGCCGGAGGGAGCCGGAGGCTCCCCCCTTCGTTTTCTCGCCGCCGTGTACGAGTTCAGCTCCCAGGGTTGAGCTCCCAGGGCAGGGAGCCGGCGAGCGTGAAGGCCGCCGCCGAGGACACCGTCCGGTACGCCCGGATTGCCCTCAGTGCCACCGTGCGCTGCGCATTGCGGAGCGCACGCACGTTGGCGGCACCGAGGGCATCAGCCCAGACTGGTGCCCCGTAGGCGGCCATCGCCCGCACGACTCCCATGTAGAGTCGGCGGCACCCGGCGCCCGGCCCCCCCACGTTGGGGAGTAACCGGCCGAGTGCCGCCGCCGCCCCAGAAATTCGCGGTCCGAGCCCCGCAAAGTGGGGCTCGAACCGCCAGCGCCCGTCCAGGGTGAGGCCCAGATATTTCATCTGGGTCCCCACCCTGATCCGGGCTCCCTCCACCACAATGTGAGCCCCAGGAGGTGGCCCCCGCCGAGGCCCATGAAAGAGTAGGGCCTCGGTCTTCTCGAGGGCCACCCTGAGGCCCAACCTCCTTATGCGCCTGACCACGAGGGTTGTGGCCATCGTGGCCAGGCGCTCCACTTCCTTCCATTCCCCCCCCCGGGCTACGACTAGGGTGTCGTCCGCGTAACAGATGAGGCGTGCTCCATATGGGAGCACGCCGCGGAGCACCCAGTCGTAGCCCATGTTCCACAGGAGCGGCCCCAAGGCCGACCCCTGTGGAACCCCTCGCCTTGTGGCCCGCCGCACCATACGCCCGTCGCCGTCTACGTAGGCGACCTCCCTATCTTCGAGGTAGGCCTCCAGCACCCGCCGCAGGTAGGGGGGCACTCCGAAATATCGGAGCGCCTCCCGTATGACCCCATGCGGCAGGGTGTTGAAGGCGTTGGCGATGTCAAGGGACACCGCCAAAACCCTCTCCCCCTGGGAGGTCGCCTCTGCCGACAGCGACTTCAGGAGGCACAGGGCGTCCACCGTGGATCGCCCTGCCCGGAAGCCATACTGCGCGTCCGCCAGATTAGGCCCTACGCCCTCTAGGTGCTGGACGACCCGGGAGGAGATAATCCTCTCCAGCACCTTCCCGGCGTCGTCCAGCAGGACGAGGGGCCGATACGCGGACGCGCAGTCCGGAGGGCGGCCTGCCTTTTCCATAAGGCAGAGCCGCCCAAGCTTCCAGGGCTTCGGGAACTGCCCGACCGAAAGACACCGGTCGAACAGCTCCCGAAGCCACCCCCCTAATTGGCCCAAGGCGAGGCCGAGCACCCGACCCGGGACCCCATCAGGGCCGGGCGCTCTACGCCGGTTGAGGAGGCGCTCGACCGCCCTCCCCATCTCCTCCTCCGTTATCGGAGGGGGCGGCCCGTCGAGCACCTCCTCGACTGCCTCCCGAGGCGGAGGCATGGGAGGAGCCGGTAACATCGGAGGGTCGGGGAATAATTCTCCCACGACCCTCGCAACCACGTCCGGTGGTATGCCACTGTGAATAGGTACCCAGCTCGAAACATAATTGTTGATAACTACCGCTTGAGATCTATATTCAAGATATGATGAGAACCATCTAAGTAAGTCACCCCTAATACCGATTTGAAAAATTCTTGATTTAGTTTCTTTGTTTAAGCTCTTCAACAATTATATAGATAGCCCTGAATTACTGAGCATGTTTGGATTCCGCATTCCTTCTAGATATCCTCGCCATACTATTAACCTTTTCAGTTCTCCTTTTAGAAAAACTGTTTTAGGTAAAAATTCTCCAGTGTCCAGAATAAGTAACTTATATAATAAATACAACAACTTAGATATATTTGGCATAACATTAGCAAAATTTAAATATTTAATCAGGTATAAGAATTGCTAACATACATAATTTTCTTCCAGGGTTTCAATTTTAATTGAATTTTAATAAAAGACTGAAATAGTCATTTAAGTTAGATTTATGCATCACTTTATTAGTTTTGAGACTAAAATTTGTTTTGTTAAATTAATAAATAAAGACTGATTGAAACTAAAAAAGCTGTATTATTATTCGGGTTATATTATTATACTGAAGGCCTATTCACTGTATACGACCCCCAGTACACTGTGGTTCAAATGAGTTTTTCCTTATACTTTTTATATCCTTTTTTTTCTCCATGGGGAAATCCCTAGTGGATACCCATCTCGCCGAGCAGCAGAGGATGGATATGCCCGAGTTGCATGGACTAAAACCCCATCGTACTTTCTTACATCTTTTAGCTGGGGAAGTAGGGACTGTTTAATCGACACTAAGTCTGCACCTCCGACAGGTGTTATCCCCTCCTAAGGGGCCTCAACTGCGGCCTGAGGGGTCAAGAATGGGTCACTTTTTACCTCCTAGTATATATCTTTGTTTAACTACACCGATTTGAATTATGTAAGTACGTTAGTTACACTAAGTTTTAATAATCCTTTTACACACTAAGTTTTAATAATCCTTTTACATCTTCAGAACACTTCTCCGAATCTTGTGTAGTCACTGAAAAGAAGTGACCCACTGTTGCCGCCTTGACTCTACTATTTATTTGCTAATGTAGATATTACGTTGAATTTTATTTTGTTGCTGTTTTATATTGATAAAATTCGAAATTACAGATAGACAAGCAAGTTTAATTTATTTGTACTAATGTGTAATAAATATAAATTACCATTTATCGGGCCGTAGACAAAAATGACTGAAACCAGTAGCATACATAAACGGATCCTTCTGTTGTTATGAGTTTTTTTAAAAACCATTTTGATGGTATCCCTTATTGTAGATAGGTTAAAGAATGTTATAAAGAATTTCATCAAACCTTGACCGTCGTACTGAAAAAAAAGTAAAAATTATATTTTTCAGAATATTTATATGTATTACACGTGCTAATTTCCGCCTTTTTTATTGCCCTTAAAATAGCAAAAGATTAACAAAAACCAAAAACAAGCCTAGAATCATCATAGCCTATATATATATATATATCTAATATATAAAAATCTCGTGTCACGGTGTTTGTGGTTGAATTCTTTCGAAACGGCTCGACCGATTTTTATGAATTTTTATGTACATTTGTTAGGTATGAGAATAGGTGATAAAGTACAATTCATACAGCTACTATATATATTCCAGTGTAGGTATGTTACTAATTCTAGGCGGTTTGATCGATTATTATGGTTTTTGTACTTTTGGTGTTACCTGGTAACGTAACTGTACTTAGATGGGGGGGTTACTTGGGGGTGTAAGGGGTGCCGAATAACATCTAAGACATTCAAGCCAACCTCACCTGCACGTGGTGCATTCTGCTAAATAACGAACGAGGCAATGGAGAAAGCGGGGTGGTAGGGTTTTACAGCCTGACTGGGTCGCAACCATCAAGTATATGGCGAAAAATCTCGTCATAGTGATTCGCTTCTGCGAGTCGCGTTTCGGGATCAGCCTGTGCATATCCAGCTTTCTGCAGGCCGGCATGGCAGCGGCGACCGGCGATGGATAGTGTATCACTCGGTGGTCGCCATTGTTTTTGGACTGTACTGTGCTTACCATCAGGCATAATGCAGTCATTTTGCCGTGCTACAATAAACAAAAAATATTGAGGCCATTAATCGAAATATAAGTTGGACCAAATTATATATAAATGCCAACTTTCATGAAGATCCTTTGAGTTAGTTTCGGAGTTCACCGTGGATAAATATCATGACACTGGATTTTTATATATTTAAAAATATCGATACTTGTTGTTGTCGGAGGTACAAAAATTGATACAAGAGACCTTTCATTTAGAAGACAAGTACTTTTCCTTACGTATAAGCCAAGTCTCAATTAACGCTGGCGAATCTGCGGACAAAAGCTGTTTTTTTTTTCGAACTGACTACGCTATTGACCAAGTAAGCTCTTAACAGCTTCACCGGACTACTAAGGCGAGCGCTTAAGGCACTCAACCGATTTTATTTTGACAACTAGCTCAAGGGTGCGTGGCACATCTCGGCTTTGGCTGTTGCCTGATACATGCAATTCGCGACCTATGTGAGCTAACCTAAGCTAAAATAAGTATTCATACATATATGAGTTGTTGAAACATATATGTGTACCAAGTATACATACCTCAACAACCCTTATATATATTTCGTATCGGATAATATTCTAAACTATTTCAGTTTGATAAGGGAAAAAATAAAACCCTTCCACTTGCATGTGTAAGCGTGTATGCGTGCACGTGTGTGGAGGTGATATGTGTAATGTTGTCGCAGTGATGTAAGATTTTGTGTCACTGTATCGCGCGAGCAGTGTACTCAAGGGCCGAGGGAACGGACCTAGGCTTGAGCTGTTGCCGAGGGGGGTCTAGTCTGGTGACAAAATCTGGTACTTCATAGTTTCTACAGTGTTATATTCTGTTCATCTAATAACAACGATGTATTTCTATTAACTTTTCCAACGGCTTCGCTCGTTTTACTGTAGAGTTAACGTATCCTTCGGGAATAGCACATTTTTCTGGGATCAATTTTGATTTTTATGTACCTCTGACAATGTGTATGCAAAATTTCATAATGATCGATTGAGTGGTTAAGACGTGAAAGCGTAAAAAACAAACAAATAATCTTACTTTCGCATTTATAATACTAGTTAGGGTTTGTGTTAAATTAATTTATCTATGACTAGCTGTCCTGTCCCCACTTCGTTGGGCGGTACATATTTTTACTTTATCATTCTCTACAGCTTTTCTCTAGAACTCAATCATATATTGCAGCATTCGTAAGAAACGCTTTCGTTCGACCGTTTTTTCTCCGACTTACTTTGCAGATCCGACTACCACAAAAAGTCTTTTAATTTTTCGGTTTAATATATATAGCTTATGACACTCGCGAATAACGTAACGTGGCTTTCTATTGGTAATAGAATTTTCAAAATCGGTATAGTAGATCCAGATATTACCCCCTACAATCTCCCAAACTCTACCCTTTTATGTATTAAATAGTATAGATTATCTACTTGCTACTACGTATGCAGAGTAAGCGTTAATAACGTAGTAGCTATCTGAAAAACGTTTAATTATAATCCGGAGGCACTGTAGTGCCTCAAGCCAAGTACACGTTCAACAACATAATATTTAATAATGTGTGTGAACGTGTAGGCGTGAGGCTACAGTGCCTCTTATTCTCGAGTCAGATGTCAACATAACCTCACCATATATTTAACTTGATTTATTTTATTACTACGTTTACGCCAACACTTTACACTAGCTTCAAATATGTTTATTATTTGTCCTTTCTACAAAACAACTATTTTGTTTTTATAATTATTTAATGTTATTCTAATTTATATAAAATTTTCGATCCCCCGTTTTGTGATTCTACAAGAGCTTTTACTAATTTCGGTCGAATTTTTTATTTCGAAGTTGGTACAATTTAATTATCTGCGGATAGTATGCTATGTGTAGTATCAGAATTAGTTCGTTTCCATTTGGTGTCTCAGATCCTCTCTGTATACTTACTCTGCTCCAGATTTTTTATTTTTAAAATTTATAATACAAATTTCTAGTAAAAAACTTTCTAGCTTCTGTTTTAAATATACAGTATTACTTTTGTAAAATATAAAATTAGACTTCTGAAAAATTTGAAGTAGCGTAACAATTACTTTTTCTGTAGTAATTCAATAAAAAGAAAAACATCGTCTGACATTTTTAAAATAATGTATAAATAAAGTTTACTCACCTTCATTTCTTCCTCGGATCTAGGTGGATTTGACATGCTGTACGTTATATAAAGTATATTCACTACATCTATGATTAAAACCAATCCATATATAACATAATAGCCATACAGTTTGAATATAATTCCAGACATACTCGATCCCAGCGGTATTCCTAAAGAAGTGCACAGACTTATGATGCCGATACGATGAGTTCTATTTTTGATCGTTGTTATGTCACAGATGTAGTTTGATAAACCGAGCATCGTGACGGCAAACCCGCCAGTACCGCAAACAAACAAAACTTCGAAGAATATCTGCACTTGCAAAGGTAATTGGTTGAAAAAGAACACGTTAATTATGTTACTTAATGCGTTTAAGGTTCCTCCAAGTATAGGCAATAGTATGACTGCTTTCTTCCGGCCAGTTTTATCACTCCATCCACCGATAAATAATAATAAAAAGCATGTTAAAAATGTCTCTAAACTTGATTTCCAAAAAACTTGTGAGGAATAATATTCCTGCACTAATTTCTCGTACGAGGAATAATCATTCGACTGATTTTGCTTTAGGAGAGATTCGCATATTTCATCTCCTAGATTTAAATTGACCCGACATGCTTTTTGTAAAGCGAGTGTTTGCGATGTTACCGATGAAAAATTACTCGAAAATAAAGCTAAAAACGCAACAGGTTCAACTGTTATAAGTTTTCTAAAATTATTCAAACGTTCGCAGAGTGTCTTATTTTTTGTTACTAAATTATTTTTATCTGTGTTTATAGGTGCTTTTTCTTTAATACCACCAGGATCAACGAAAACCATTTTGTGTGTTTTATAACCTCAATATAAATAAAAAAATCGTAACTACTTGTGCCTGTCTTAAGCGGAGACTAAATACAGATGAGATCGCATTGACTTTTGTAGACATTTGATAAGCTAGCACTTTTAGATAAACTTATCTAAGTATACTTACACCTGTTTAATGATAAGGCTTGACCTTATAGGACACATGTTTATATTATGATTCAATAATGTAACTATCCTATAAATATTCCATATATACTAGTTACAAAGCTAAGGGCTATAAAAGAATCCAAATTGTTGAATAATTTTCAACATGCTGTAATTCGGCAGCAAATAGTATAAAAAGTAAAGTAAAAACAAAAGCAAATTGTAATTTCAAGTGTCCAGTTATTGAGTTCAACAATGAAAAAAATTTCAGAACTATACTTTCAGAGGAATACTTTTTCCAAATCTTGGTCATCTTAAAAACGGCCCCACGATCTGAATTTTTTTCATAAGTCTAAACATAGTGCTCTCTTAAGAAATTTAATCGCCGTTACTTTGAGCTGTTCATCAGGTTTGTACGATGACTTAGCGCAGAGTTATTATCGATCATAACAAAAAGTCCTTTCTTATTGTGACAGTCAATAACTCGGGAAATAATTATCGTATAGGAAATTCATGTAGAATTTTACAAACTCCAAAATATTTCAAATAAGAACAAAACAGTGCTTTTAAAATAAAAAAATCACCTTTAGATATTGCCCACCATTGTCTATAGATGGTAGAAATAATTGACTTATGCATAAAATTCTATCCAGATCAGTGTAATTTGTGAATCTCTGAGAAGTTTTGATATGGAGACAACTTTATTGTTAGAACAATAAAGTCATCACAAGATTATCATTGAATAATGTTAGTGATAGTCTGCCGCTGGCAGGGTTCGTTGCTGATGTAGAAGAATAATTCTGATATCGTGATCGAATTACGTATGACAGTTGTATTTATTGTGTTTGGTTGTTTTCGGTTTCTTTGGTGTTTAGTTATATGGGCTTTACATAATTCTATATACTCGTATGCTTGGACAGTGGTTGGTAAACTAGTCAAAGAGCCACATTTGAATAATAGAAAACAGATATTTATTCAAAGAGCCTTTTCTTTATTTAAGTTTTGCTTTTTTAGATACATTTTTATAGGAATAATTAAGATTCAAAGTACACTCTCGGGCTTCCCTTTGCACAATATGTCTTTTTTGCCAGCAACTAACCGTGCTATTGTTTCTTTCCAAATAAGTGTGCTTCTTTCCTATAGCTTACTTTTCAAAAAAGTTTACTCGTTTTCCAAATGGCAAGTTAGAAAGCCGCAATTAAGGAGTGAAAGAGCCGCATGCAGCTCACGAGCCGCGGCTTACCGACAACTGGGCTAGGACATTTAACAATGCCCGACGATTTGACAGTATGCACAGTATATATTTATTTGCAATCCTTCACAGTACACCTCTGCAGTAATTATTGTGACAAGTCTCAAGAAGGTCCATCATACATTTACAAGCACTTTGCTTTGTAAAAATTAATTGAACGTTTCGACATTTTCGATTGTCGTGCAGAATTCACTAGTGATATAAATGCCTAATCGATTCAGAATTTTCTAATTTGTGTGCTTATTTACGTCCAAAGCGAAGTGCAAATTAGATTCTTTCGTGGTCACAAAAACAACTGCATCAAAGAAAAAGTGAACGGTGATAAAACAAACGATAATTGATTTTTTTAAAAGAAATAGTACAAATATATTTTAACGTTAATCTGAATTTGGGATTGAAATTGGGTACAATGAAAGATATCGGTATTTATAGTAGCAAATATTAAAAAATTCAATTTCATATGCAAGATACTTATAAATTAGTTGTGCTGTAAAACTGGAAACATACCTATTTCTAAAACAAAACTGGATGAAGTATGGGTAAAAAAAGAGTACAGTATTAATTACGTTTGTGTGGGTATACAGCGCTTTCACTTAAATTTCCAATATCTATTTCGAAAATTGCGTAAATATGTTTTGTAAACACACCGGACAGAGTACAGATAAATGCTAACCTTTAAAATTCAAAGGATAAGAATTTGACACTTTAAATGGTAATATCTCTGAAAGAGATATATATATAAGTATCTGTAGATACTTATCGATACTCATAAAATTGCAGTATCTGATATTTGCGTATTGCACAAGTCATTGTCAAGTACTTACGTAGGCCGATATTATGGTCTACTTGCTAAATTTAAAGTTCTTTCAGATTAGGCCCCTGAAATACAAAAAGAGATAAACACAACATTTATATACATCATGCCTTAAATAAATATGTATATTTACATAATAATTACTGTTAGTTACTGTGTTATGCTAAATTTTAATTTTGTTAAAATATATAAGATTAGCCAGAGCATTGACGAAAGGACAAAATACATACCCTTGTGCATTTGTCAGACCGACGTAGTATATTGTTAGGTAAAATATCATACAATACAATACAAAATTAGGGCAATTGAAAAAAATGTGTTCTAGAGTGCCTTCATCCAACCCACATTTACATATTGAGTTGTTCCTGATTCTGAGCTCTGCAAGATGGACTGGAGAACACACCTCTACAGATAGATTGTCAGTCTACAGATAGTAGATGCAGCAAGCTTGTAACAGTTACGAAACTTATAAAGCCATGGCCTACCTGGAATTTTTTCCTGAATATATCCGGAAGCATATGTTTTGCCATTAATTTGGTTGGATGCATACCAGTTTGAATTCCATGATGCAAACAAATCAGTCTTGTTTGGAGAGGATAAATCCTGAACATTAATAAGAACAATATGATGATTGGGGCTCTACTTTAGACAAAATCGGACTATGCTGAATAGTTTGTAAGCAACTCAGAGAATCTGTCAATATGATAGTTTGATCTAATTTATGTGATAGTACAAATTTCATAGCTTTTAATATAGCAAATACTTCACCTGTATAGGTGGAGGATAAAGAAGGGTATTTATTACGTTCCATAATATTACTGTAGATAAAAAATACATACATATGTAATGTATCACATTATCATATAAATGAACGTATTATTGCAAGCATACGGGCACATAAGTGTCATTGCCGAATGTCGCGAAATTTAAAAAAGTAATTAAAAACTTAGCGTATGCCATTTTGACCTGTTGTGGCCAATTTGGAAGCCGATGGATTACATAGCTAATTATATTCAATTGAAATGTGTGAAATATGTGAACATAATATTGAAATGTAGTGTCAAAAGTTCCAATAAGAACAAAAAACCCTTTCTTTCTTTAAGAAAGACAATTTCATTAATATATTAAAAACACATATATATATATAGATTTTTTATACAGGAACACTTGAGCGTCCCCAGAATACTCCCTAAATTATTATCGCAATCTGTTCAGTTGTTTCGGCATGCATAGGGGACAAAGGTACAAATATTGATTTTTATATAAGAAAGATGATTAGAAATATGATTGTTAAAATGCAAACGCATACCAATAGATTTTTTATTTGTGGTATACTTTATACGTTTTACTGATTGATCACAATCTCACCTGTCGTTAAATAGCGATGTAGTTTATGATTGTAAGCACGATAAACCAAGCTTGTAAGTGTAGCTGCCGGAATACGTCTATAGTTGTTTGGTAATAGATTTGCAATGTCAGGGTGGTAGCAAGACAGACGGACTTAGAGAATGTTTTACCACAATGCTATATACATGTGTAGGAGCTACGGGTTCACTACTATTAGATTCTAGACTGACACGGACAGCGTAATCATAATACTCGGAGTGCGTGAAATAGACTGTTTATTTATATGACCATATAAGGTATTTATAGAGACACGCAATATTTTATTTATTTGTTCAATTGTTTGAACGACATTCTATTTACAATATTTACAAAAGTTTCAGCCAGCCTGCCAAAGAGGATGACATTCTCGGTAGCTACACATGCGATGTTCTTTACCGGAATTTCTGGCTCATTCACAAGGATTGCATCCTATTTTGATCGGTGCGGTATACGGAGATACTACCTAGTGAGGGCTTTAGTTATTTAGGCTGTAGATAGATTATCATAAACAGCTGTTAATAAATTAATACCTCTATTTTTAAGTGCCACTTAGCGCAGCGAAATATACGCTGATCTTTTTCACTTACAATTTGGTTAAACACTCAGTCGCAGTCAGGGTGTTGTCTTTCGTGATTGATATATAACGCACATAGACACTTAGTATTGTGTTACCGCACCGCTCCGCAAATTATGAAAACCCGCCTCACTACCACAACAAGAATAGTTAGAGCTTTATAGTGCCGCTAATTGTTTTACTTTATTAAGTGTTTATGTGTCTCAGCCTCCCGAACCATCGCACTTATAAAGCCAATAATTTTATCCGTACCTGAGGCTTAATTACACGTCTCAGATTTCCATCATGTGTAAGTTTCGAATGTGGAAATACCAGCGCCTTACCTCTTTCTGCCGCAAATTAGCAGTGTTCGTGTTTTTGTGTTCTGGTTCCAAGGATACCGTTACCAATATGTGCTAATATACGTTGTGTTTCAACTTAGTTCTGTAAAGTGCTAAAGGTCTGTTTTCTTTTATACTTCTTGTACGTAGTTACAAACTAAAATAACCATTAACCACTATCTAACGTTAAAAGACATGTATTTTTTGAGACAATTTTGACTTCAACGGTGTGGACTTTCATATATTTTTCTTTCGTGTATTAGATATTATACAGTTACAGGTAAATATTCGCTATGAGATAATTATATACCGTACGTATGGGTTACTAGAAGAAATTACCATAAATATCAACAAACCTTCATTACCCGGCGGGCATTTTTCCAGTTATTTACTTTAAAATTTTTGGTTAATAATTTGAAGGATATATCAAAAGGAAACGATTTTGAAACATTCTTAATTAGTGCGTTAAAAAAAAAGAGTATTCTTCCTCGGAACCACGCTCAAAAGTTTCGTTTTAATGCCAAGATATGCCTCTAAAAATATGAGCCCTTAATATTAATATTTAGATTGTCCGCATTGCACTTTTCGATTTCCCATAAGAATAACACAGGAAAAAAGTTTTTTTTTCTTTTGATTTATATAATTAATGAACGATATTCGTATATATTCGTATTGCAATACCCATTCATCATTTTTGTAGATAATGTAACGCTCTACAAAAAAGGTCTGAAGTCAATTTTTGATAAATCAACTCGGTCAAAAGTAATTCAAGATCAAAGTTTAACTTACCCCAATTCAGCTGTTTTTTTTATAATACTCTCAAGATTTATAAGTTTATGGGTTTCAAAACAAACGAAAAGTTTATTTCTAAATTCTCAGAGTTAAAAAAAATAATAATTTATACTTGCTGTTAATCGTGGCTTGGCCCACAGTGCTTTCTCCAAAACAGTAAGACCGATTTTCATGGGACTTTCACTGGTAGATTGCGAACCTTATAAAAAGTAATTGAGGTTATTCTATTTTAGACTAGCTGTTACCTGCGACTTTGTCTTAGTTATTAATTAGAGAAATAATTTTCTGCTTATTGTTTACAATACTTATTCTTCTTAATCTTAGATTATAACTGTATTACGTAAAGAGTTCCATAATACAATTTCTTGCGGAAAAGACAAGCGTTTATTTTTTGTATAGTCACAAAGTCTTAATTATAATGGCAAAGTATATTAATTGTAATGTAAATGTAAATCTTTATAATAATATTTTAACTTATTGTTTCATTAGTTCCTTATACAGTGTAAGTGAGCACTGAGGTAGTTATATTGTGGGTTAAGGTTCCAAATATGTTGCTGATGACAAACCTCATTAGGAACGCTGTTAGTATCTATATATCTAATGTATACGTTACATGTTACTGTAAGTGGCGTGCGTGTGGTACTTACAGTTGCTTTTAAAGAGCATTTCTATAATTGTACATAGCCTCACAATTTTATAATTCTTTAATATGAATTTAAAAAAACGCGTGTGGAGCTGTTGATAGTGCTAGTTGTGTTGTAAAATTTGTAATGTAACTATGTCAAGGAAAATTACATAATTAATACGACATCTTGTTATATCTTAAATATTTATTTTAAGGTCCAAAATTTTAAATACAATCTTATTACAGTAAAATAATACTAGGATTAATTTGTATGATAATAACTGTACACCTGATTCTTTCACTTTGAAGAATATTAATAATGAGGCAGATTCAGTGACCATATCTTATATAATTTCGACGGTAGAAAGGCTTAATATTTTATTCGATTTCAATATTAGCATAAGATTGTTCGTAAATGCCTAGAGGGAACTATTGTGAGATCATGTTAATGGCATTCCATTGGATTGGTCCATCGTATGTCTCCGTACGTCCCTCTTGTGCTGCCATAACAGCCAACTGAAAGTAAACAATAAATTTGATACTTGTTACGAGTATTTATTATTTCCTAGATATTAGGGCAAGATTATTGCATCAGGCTGGACGGTGAACACCGTATTCTCGAGTGTATTTAGGCCTGTCGCATTCTGATAGCAGCAAGTGCATACGTAATACATTAACGGGGTACTCTTATACACGTATACATCCAGGAGACGAGACTACTAGCCGAGTAACCAGTAACTCTTTAATTTGCCAGGTTTCGGGATCAATTAGAGTAAGTATATCTAGCGACTAAAAGACTTTCAGTCCGGCATTATATCGATGACTGGCAATGGATTGCCAATATCTTGCTGATGCTCGTTGTTTTTGGATTATACTATGTTTACTATTAGACATAGTGCAGTTATTACGCCAAGATATTTAAATAAACATTTATGCTGTTCACACGCTGTAGAAGAGAAACCTTCAAAAGTTATAACATATAATACACGTGAACTATATACCACGCTGATTAAAAGATCTTCTCTTAAGGCTTCGTAATACGTAGACACACATACGCACGCACACGTACAGACACACACATACGAGTATAAACTTACACACATCCAACAGATCGGACCCAAACAAATACTAGATAATTCAATATACAATGAGGAGAAAGCGAATAGAGTAAACCCTGTGCAATGTATTTTATCTCATTCTCTCGCACGTTAAATCCCACAGGTGTGTATGTATGTATTTTTTTTGATGTCACTTTTTCAATGTCACTTTTTCATTTCATCGAGTGCTAAATCACAACGAGCTTAAAAGTATTCACTTAAACGAAATTAAGTGTATTAGAAATGTCTTGTATCGTCATATTATAATTATTGTTAGTGTAAAAATAGTAACTTACATAAACACGCAAACACTTGGTATTGTCATCACTGTTCCCAATAAATATATCGCACCAGGTAATATATCCATTGTGGCGGTATAAATCTGAGTATACATCGACACATATATTAAGGGCGTTAGGTTTTCGATTAACCCCATAAGCGAGCTAAATTTCCCTGCAAAATACACAAACACATTTTAACGTTAAAATACCTCACTATCAATATCTTGTTTATATCAGTTTTGGAAAATATTGTCAAATGTTAAAATATTTAAATATTTTGTTTTTATTTTACTATGTGGCGGTATAGTGGAAAGCCAAATTGTTATTAACCGGCATTTTTTTCTTTTTTTATATTGATTAACATACGTAAGCTTCAACTTTATGTCTCATATCATGTGTCACAACAAGATCTGCCTACCGGGTATGTTACTATTAATATAAATTTTAAATCCATATGTTCTTACCAATTTCGTCAGGGTCCAAAAGTTTTGAATATATTGATCTTATAGCCAGTAGAGCTGTCCCATTGAACATGTCGATAATGGGTCCTGTAGATAAAAAAGACGATATAATTACATAATCGAACTATCTGCAAGCTTGCAACTTCATTAGAGGCCATAGATTGGTGCCCTACAAATAGCACTCTGCATTAACCATATCTTTCAAACTCGGATCCAAACGGGTAACCCTTCTCAGAATATTGCAAAATTAAAAAACAATCTTTAAATATTAAACAATTAATATATTATAATAACTCCTTAACATAACTATTGACAGGGTTTTGTTTTTGGCGAGTTTACTTTGTTTTGTTTTGTACCAGCGTTCTTTTTTCAAATGAAGTTAATTAATGTAGCTTGCGGTAGATGTTGACTGCTAAAAATCGTCACGTAAGACGTAAGCATTATACGACTTCTCTCTCATTCTATTGTACACAAGAGAATTTGTGCACGCAATTATCGAATTTCGAGCAGACGAGCTTTGTGATCTCTGGGTTGTATAACCTCAATATTGAATGCTTGGAAATTTCATTAAATCTTTTTGTTATTTGTCTTGGTTTAAATACTAAGAATCTTCTAATATGATTTATAATTCAACAATTTATATTTGATTTCTAATAAATATATATAATAAGAAAGATAGTCGCACGTAGGGGCCATAACGCTTTTTTCTTATGTGATGAAAATATACAAATAAAAACATTCTAAATCTCTACATCATATTACATTCGCAGTTGAAGAAAACACGTAAAATCTTTCGTTTCTGACGGAAGTCCCTTAACTCTACAAGTTTTTTATATCATACTTTATAAATATCACACATTGAAATGACAATCTGCTGGAGGACTTCAAAGTGGAGTTGACGGAAAGAACCTGTAGGTGCTTTGCGATAGTTTCGCAGCTTGAGGATAGTAGCTGGTCCGGTTACAAGTTGTGGCATCATCACTATGTGTGGTTAACGACTACGCTATTGGCCAATGATATTATAACTAAAGATACGATACCTACATCATATTTTGACAAAACAAATGGCGCTTATGACTTATCTATATATTTATTCTGGCCATAAATTCTATTAACATTAAAAATAAACAAAATATTATATTTGAATTTGGAATCTGTCATTTTTATATGATTATTCATTAAGTTTTCTCATTTTGGCGCCATTACATTGTACAATATTTTGCGGTATTAAAATGGAGTGGGGTGATAAAGAGAACCGAATCGCTTTGATTGCATTACTAAAAGTAGGTACGGAGCCAAATGCAATATTGAAAACTCTCCATACGCTTGGTATTAGTAAAATATTTGTGTACCGGGCTATTAAGAGGTACAATGAGACCTCCCCTGTTTGTGACAGAAAAAGATCTGGCCGTCCACGTAATGTTCGTACGAAAAAGGTGGTCAAAGCAGTAAGGGAAAGAATTCGGAGAAATCCTGTCCAAAAGCAAAAGATTTTATCTCGGGAGATGAAGGTAGCACCTAGAACCATGTCGAATATTTTAAAAGATGATTTAGGACTTGCAGCCTATAAGAGACGTACTGTTCATTGCTTAACTGATAATTTAAAAAAGAATAGGGTGGTAAAATCGAAATGTCGGCATAAGTGTATCAAGTTACCATTCTTGAGAAGGTAGTGAAGCCCCTTAACAACACCATGTTCAATAACCAAGAATGGTCCTACCAGCAAGACTCGGCGCCGGGTCATAAAGCTCGTTCTACTCAGACTTGGTTGGAAATGATCGTTTCAGACTTCATCAGAGCTAAAGACTGGCCGTCGTCTAGTCCCGATCTTAATCCGCTGGATTATGATTTATGGTCAGTTTTAAAGAGTACGACTTGCTCTAAACGCCATGATAATTTAGAGCCCCAAAAACAACCCGTACGTACGATTGGCAGTGAAGAATTTTCCCATGGAAAGAATGCGTGCTTCTATTGATAACTGGCCACAACGTTTAAATGACTGTATTATAGCCAATGGTGACCACTTCGAATAAGCTTTTTATATTTTAAATTGTTTTATATTTATGTATTAAACTAATACACTGTAAAATTAATCAATGTTATTTGCAATTGAAAATGTATTTTTTCTTTGTTTCAGTATTTATGGCAAGACTAGGTAGTTATAATTTCATTGGCTATTGGCCTGACAGGCCTTTGCAGCTTCACCGGACTACTAAGGTGAGCGCTTAAAGCTCTCAGCCGATTTTATTTGACAGCTAGCTTAAGCGTGCACGACACAGCTTAGCATGGACTGTTGCCTAGGTTACGCAACATCACGAATCTAAACTAAATATTCATATACGAGTTAATGAGATACGCATGTGTACCGAGTAAGTGTACCTGAGTAACTCGTATATGTATTTCGTAAATGAGTCAAAAATGTTTTGTAGGTATATTGTGATGTTAATCTTTTAATAAATTCTTTAGCTTGTAAATAACATTTTAACGATTGCAAAGGAGGATTATGATACAATATCAAATGAATACGAACCGATAAAGAATATTTTTTCATTTGGAGCGAAGCAAAACACGAAGGAGGATGCTATTCGACTCGCTGTAGATATGATTCCCATGACAGAGTCGTGCCATTTGAGGTATTTGCTGAATAGTGTTATTGCAATAACTGTGCCTGTAAAATTTAATAGCAATAAATGTATATACACAATATAAATAATATAACATGCATGTAGCCTACTGAAGTAGGAACGATTTTTTAAATGTTCAACAGGTATGCGCTTGGCCACAATCTCACCTGATTATAAGGGACGATGAGGCCGACGATGTATCGTGCTTACCCACTAGATGCCTGTTCACTCTACTCTTGAAGGCTCCCAAGTTATAAGATGAAGGAAAGACAGACGCCGGGAGAGAATTCCACTTCTTAGCCGTACGAATTACGGGAATATCAACCACGTAAGGGTGGAAACCCTCTCGGAGTCTAGTCGTCCTCTGATGGAATGGGGACGGTGGAATTATATTATGTAATTCCTGTGCACACTCTGTGTCATGTGACGTCACGTTATTTTTTATTTAAATTTATTATTATTTTTTATATTATTTAAATTAGTCTGGTTTTCAAATGAACGCAGAACAATAATTTTTTACCTACATTTTTATAAAGTTTATTAAACAATCAAACATATGATGTACTGCAAAGTCCCAATACAAAATATCAATATTAGACGTACACTGGCCGCTATAATACGCATCCCTAGTCTGACGTTAGCAAGCGCAATATAGTCGGTCAAACTTGCTAGCATGTTGTGGTGCGAAATCATAAGTTTATCTCCTGCCAAAAAATACCGCTCGACGCGCCTAAAGAAGTTTTCCCTCCAAATTAATATAACATTTTGGAATTACTGAAACTTTCATATAGATTTTGTTAAAAATTATGTAATTTATTTAGAACTAGTTCTAAATAAATCTGGCCATGCGTTATTCGTGATTTTGTGACTCGGTCCGGCTTTTTCGAAAAGTATCTATATATAAATACGTGTTCGACGCATATCATTTAACCGACCTTGATATTGAATAAAAAGAGTACATTTCTATATACATTTACTATATTTATTTATTTATATACATTTATTTATATCTGTGTATACTATATTTATATACAGATTTTAGAAATATGTAGATTTTTTAAATAAAATTTTTACGAAAAAAAGATAATTTTTTAAAATAATTTATTAATTAGAGGAACCTCTTTAGTTTTTATTTCATGAATTAAGTAATAATTATTTGTTAAAATTTATGCTCTAATATGTGACGTAAACACTTTAAGATCTAGAATAAAAAGCGACAAAGTGTAAACTATATGTGAAAGGCTTTACGATGGAACGATTAGTTCTCGATTAAGGTTGTGTATACAAAATTCTTTCAGTCGAGTAATATAGGAACTTTTAAATGAATATAATTAAATATTTTAATAATTTACCTATTGTAGTGGCAATGAAGTTGTACGTCTGGAAAATACTGAACATGATCTCGTCCCAGTTGAAACGGTATCTAACTGACATATACAGAACAGCTACTTCACCTGTAAACAAAAATTAACATTGTGAAGGTATTGATCATTAAATCTGATGCATATAAATCTTCCCTCGTTTGCTGTAGAATACATTTGAGAAAAAACATTGATAGAGTAATAGGGTCCATTCCTAACTTTCTTCAAAGCTGAAAACAATTTTTTTTTGCATTGCTGATCTTCTTATGTAACAAAAGTGCCAAAACAGGATGTGTCGTAAAGACGCACGATGGAATGAAACTTTTGTATTACATTTTCATTAAAAAAATACGACAATAAGTCAACGTCACGCGGTAGTGCCAGGTCAAAGTACTGACCGCACCCGATGTTGTTTAACTGCGGTGTTAAGACGAGAACTGGTATTTTCAACATTCTAGCCGACACAGTGTTTTGACCCCATCACTTCTCGTCACACAAAATGGTTGCTCAGATTTAAGATGCTCAGAAATCAAAATTCAAAGCCCTCCCATAAGAAGTTTCAATTGAAAAATAGGCTTCATTACCCTTCGAGTTAAAAACGCAATATAACTCACCAAATATGGGCCCATAAAGTAAGATGGTTACCCTCATTAGTACACATAAACGAAGTCTTCTATTGTCCCTTGTCTTCCTGCAAACTACTTTAATAGTATCTTTTATACTAGTTAAGTCAAAGAATGTTCGTAGAAAATGGAGTGTTCCTCTTCCATCGTACTGTAAAGTATAAAAACTTAATAAATTGGTGCAAAGAGAACTTTTTTTAAATACTTTATAGATTTTGCGATTTAGCCACATCTCATCTGATGTTAAATGAGGACGTAGTCTAAGGTGGTGAATACGCTAAACCCAGAGAGAACTGTGTCTCAAGTGACGCAGCCGGAACGCCAACAGGTACTTGGCGACAACTTACAACATAAGGGTGGTTAGCTAGCCAGGCGAACTTAGAATAAAACCCTAACACCATGCTAAGGTTTTATCACAATGTTTTCCTTCACCGGAAGGATTTGCAAGTAATCAATTCTACGTCCGTCGACGCTGTGTCCGAACATGGTATCAACTAAGCCCTCATCTCTTAAAAAAAGTGATAGAACTAATACTAGTTTTTTTTTTTTATGTCATGGCAAGCAAACGAACAGGTGGGTCACCTGATGTTAAGTGATCACCACCGTCCATAGACACTAACAACACGAGGGGAGTTGCAAGTGCATTGCTAGCCTGTATTTGAGGGAAAGGGGGAAGGGAAAGGCGGAGAGGAGAGGGAAAGGGAGAGGAGGTGGGCCTCCGGCGCTCTCACTAACCAAACGAAACGCAAAAATGCAAGCACCGTTACTTCACGTCGGTTTTCTGTGAGAGGGTGGTACTACCCCGAGTGAGCCGACCCATTCAGGGTGGCTCTACCAACTACAAAACTTCAACTACCAAAGCACCTTTGGTGCCCTATTTCTGCCTTAAACAAACAGTAATTGTATGTCTATCTGGAAGTGCCTGTTGCACAAAGAGTCTTAAATTAAATATAGTACAGTTTATAATTGGTTGTAGATAGCTATGCACTGTGATGATCTTTTAAATCAAGTATAGTAAAGTAAGAAAGAAATGTCTTGCACTTTAAACCGTGGTAATTATGATATTGCTTAAGGTCAATCGTGGTTCCCAAGAAATGAGAATCCACCGTCGATCGCTGTAACTATATGTACAAATACCATGGCAAAAACTTTCAGGTAGCAGGACGCAGACAGATTTGCTAATACTGAATCAGTGCGTGTTGGAATAATTCCTTAGGTCGTCTTAACTGTAATGATTTTATTAAAATAGTAATATAGTCGTTCTCTCCTGTAAAGTGTTTTGACAAATGTACAAATAAAAAACCCAGTGTGAGACGTTAAAAATCGGTTTTAATGAGATACGAGAAAGATTAAAATATGAACTTTGTACCTACATATTGTTATTGATTATAAGAAAAACACCATTTTCCTTATACATATCCTCCATAATCTAATCATTTATAGACACTAATTTTTGTTCGAACTGACTATGCTATTGACCTGGCAAGGTCTTTACAGCTTCACCGGACTACGTAATCATATTACGTTATCACAAATACACTGGTTATCATTTCGATCTTCATTTACGTAATCTTTTGTATCGATTATCTATGACTCATTTTGTATGGGAATTCGTTTAACGCAATCTTTACTTTTTCTACGTGGAAAACTCATGTCACTGTTGTTTTTGTTTCCATTTTCCTTTTATATTTATTAACACGCCAATAAAATCAGTTAACCAAATTTTATTGCATATCGTGTTTTGTATCATCTCTTTTTCACTCTTACATTAATATTTATCACAATCTTAAAATAATGTTTTCCAGATATCAAAAAAAAAAAAGAATTTCTCAAGTAATTAAGTTCTCTATATGGGGGTCGTCAGGTCCATGGCCGCCTACGGGGCACCGTTGTGGGTCGACGCCCTCAACGCCACAAATATCCGTGATCTTAGAGCTGCGCAGCGTACCGTGGCGTTGAGGGTGATACGGGGATACCGTACGGTGTCCTCGGGGGCGGCCATGGTGCTGGCCGGCTCCCTTCCCTGGGAGCTAGAGGCGGAGGTTCTTGCCGCCGTATATCAATATACGGCGGTTAAGAAACGGATGGGGGAGCCTCTAGCTCCCAGAGAAATAGAGGAAAGAAGAAGAGAGAAGAGGGATGAAGTGGTGGAAAGGTGGAGGCGGGACCTGGCGGACGCGCGGTACGGTCGATACACGATCGACGCCGTCCGCCCGGTCCTGCCGGATTGGCTTGATAGAGGATGGGGCTCCCTGACGTTCCGACTGGTGCAGGTCCTGACCGGACATGGTTGCTTCGGTTGGTACCTGTACCGGATAGCACGCAGGGAGCCGACTGCCGTATGTCATCAGTGCGGCGTTGACCCGGACACCGCGCAGCACACTCTGTCTGAGTGTGCTGCGTGGGAGGAGCAACGTCGCACTCTGGCTGCGGCGGTAGGGCAAGATCTGTCACTGCCGAGCGTGGTTGCGGCCATGCTCGGCAGTGAGGAAGTGTGGAACGCAATGGCCGCCTTCTGCGAGGAAGTCGTCTCGCAGAAGGAGGCGGCGGAGAGGGTTCGTGAGCAAGATCCTCAAAGTGACCCTCTCCGCCAACGGAGGACAGGCAGGAGGAGGCGGCAGTTTGATCGCCTCCTCCCACCATAGCTGGACCGGGGAGGATGGGTCGGGGGACCCATCTTTCCATTGCACAGGTCCGGCGGAAGGAGGAGACGGCCGGTGTGTACCCGGCTGTCTCCTAACAAGACGGGGCCCGGCGGCGGCGCTTCCGCTACTGGGCCAACCGCTGGGGCGGCACGATGAAGTCTATAGGGATCTCGTGCCGCCCCAACTATAGCGGCAGACGTACACCGTGGGGTTTTAGTCCGTGCGACTCGGACATAACCCACCCTCTCCCCCGGGAGGGTGGTGCATCCAAAAGGGATTTCCCCACGTTAAAAAAAAAAAAAAAAGTAATTAAGTTGATTTTCTTTTCGATGATTTTGTATTTGCAATTTGTATTATGACTTTAACACCTGATTCTAACAAAGGAAGTCAGATGCTAATGCTTTTAATTTCAAATTTTTCAAAAGCAACCAGAGCTATCTGCAGCATAATTTGTGTTAAATATTCCACTACCACATTCCACACTAAAGGTACCACTACATTAACGATATATTTAATTAATACTTATGGTATACTACAAGGTCAAATTTAATCATTGTTACTTTTTTCTTTTACACGTACTTAAAATTTTAAAAGGTCGTTTCAGTTTCAAATTTAACACTAATAGTTTCAAGTTAAAGTAAAAATGACTTAAAGTTTACGAATTCTTTACGCATATTAACAGTTTCCGATTTTTAACTCAACAACAAATTAACAATTAATATTAAGATTATGTAGCTAGAAACTAAATCACTTTTTTTTATCTTTTTATAAACATTATAATTAAATTATTGGAGGTAACGCTGTTTAGAATATCAGTTTATGTTTGTTTTCGTTTATTTAAGAGCTATATAATATCAGACTTGGCAATATATTGTTACAATATGAGACCACGCAAATCTTTAAAGACCATTTCAAGGTATACGGTATCTTAACTCTGCCCTCCCAATACATTCTTGACAATTTAATGTATGTCCGTAAGAACCTTGAAAAGCTAGATTTCGTAAAAAAACCGGCACAATCTAAATACTAGAAATTGTGAAAAACTGGGTGTCCCATGTTCTAGACTTAACTTTTAGAGTAAAACCTGTAACAGTTTTTTGGGAAATAGTGTTAGATTTTACAACAAAGTCCCAAAGGATATTACCGATTTGCCGGATTGCGAATTTAATCGCCACGTCAAGCGGGTTTTGGTGTCAAAAGGCTATTATTATTATATAGATATATATATATATATATATATATATATATTATTATAGAGTGGATCAGTATGTGAAAGATGGTGATGTCTGGAATTGACTAATCTCTGTGCATCCATTAAAAAAAATTGTGAAATATATCTAATATATACTAAATATTGTATATATTTGTTTAAAAGATAAACCAGATCGAGCTTTTTGCTGGTTCATCTCGATGACTGGGTTGTTTGACCGAACCGGTGGTAGTTTTGACCTTCATAATTGCCTTCTTAGGGCCTAAATTGAATAAAGTGTTTTTGAATTGATTTGATTATAAAATAAATAACTTACCATTTTTTGCTCCTTAGTCCTGGCAACGTCTGACATTCTTATTATTATATATATTATATTAATAACGTCTACAGTTAAAGCTGATCCGTATATAGCATAGTAACCGAATCTTTTCAGTATAACTCCAGATAGTGTTAAACCAATAGGCATACCGGCGAAAGTGCATAAATTTATCAAACCAAGGCGATGAGTCCTAGTTTCAGCAGTAGTTATATCACAGACATAATTAAATAATGCAAGAAACATTACGCTAGTACCGCCCGCGATACTTACAAAGAAAACGTCAAAGAAAATAAGAACTTCTAATGGCAACTGGAAGAATATCACATTAATGATATTACTGAGAGATTGCAAAGTGCCTCCGATTACCGGAACTAACATGATCACTTTTCTACGACCTGTTTTATCGCTCCAACCTCCGATGAATATAAGCAAAATGCACGGTAACAAAGACTGCAATGCGCTTTTCCACATCAGATGCGATGAATATTCCGCTTGCACCATTCTTTCATAGACGGAATAATTGTTTGATTGATTTTGTATTCGCAGCGAATCGCATATTTCATCTCCTAAATTTAAACTCACTCGGCATGCCTTCTCTAAAGCGAGGGTCTGTGTAGCGACTGCTGCAAAAACACTAGAGAATAAGCTCATAAACGCTATTGGTTCAACTGTTATATATTTTCCTGCATTTTTCAATCGTTCACAAAATGTTTTATCCTTTGTACTAGCCGTATTATTTGGTGGTAGATTCAATGGTTCAGTCTCCAGTACGTCTTCGGTTTGTGTTGTTGCCATTTTAATAATTAAAAATATTTAATAACTACAACCACAGCCTTGCAGACACATTTGTAAAACATATATAAGCGGTAATTGTGTGAAACTACTTTTTAGTAGAAATAAACTTATCACGTAATCTAATTAAACCAGATAAAAGCCCGATAATAACGGTTTTGGTAATCTTTTTTTTAAGGACTATCTGTTGTATGATTCATTACGACATGGCCTAATTATTTAGTGGAAATATAGTTTTATAAGACGTGACGTGACGTAATTTCAAGAAACAGAACATGTAATGTAATGTAAATGACTTGGAACTAGAAAAGTTTTAGGTATAGAGGTGGCTGGATATAAGACTAGAGGAAAACTGGAGAAGTTATGAATGGATTTAATGAGACATGATATGCGTACAAAAGGTGTGAATACTGGAATGACATTTGACAGCGGATAGCGGGAAAAAAATATGTTGTGACAATCCTATAGAGTGAGTTATTGTTTAGAAGATGATGATAATTAAGGCAGTTTACGATTTTTTTATTTTTCCATAAGCTGACCCGTGCAATTTTGTCTGCACCAAAATGGTTATTACGGGTTTTAATTTCATTTTTAAACGCAGAAATCTCAAAATACCCTTTGTTTTTTAATTAACGTGGGGAAAACCCCTTTGGATACGCCACCCTTTATGTCCGACTCGCACGGACTAAAACCCCACGGTGTACCGACAGACCGTGATTGTTGGGGCGGCAAGGGATCGTACAATGCTAATCAACCTTGTAGAGCCGCCCCAACGGTCCGCCCGGTGGAAGGACACCGCCGGGCTCCTACTTACATAGAGGCAGACTGGGTACACACCAACTGCCTCCTCTCGTCCGCCGGACCTGTGCAATGAGGAGATGGGACCCCCGGCCCATCCTCTCAGGTCCGACTACGGTGGCGGAGAGGGTCACTTAGAGGGTCTACCTCGAGGGCCCTCTCCGCCGTCTCCTTGTGCGAGATGACCTCCTCGCAGAAGGAGGCCATCGCTCGCCAAGACTGGTCGCTGTCGAGTATCGCCGAAACCACGCACCTGGACAGACACGGACGGACGGACCAGACAGAGTGTGCTGCGCGGTGTTCTCGTCAGCACCGTACTCATGGCATGCGGCGGTCGGCTCGGTGAGAGCAATCCGGTGCAGGTACCACCCGAAACAACCGTGTCCGATGAGCACCTGCACCAGTCGGAACGTCAGGGTACCCCAACCTCTCCCAATCCATTCTAGCAGGATCGGGCGGATGGCGTCTACGGTATACCGCCCGTACCGCGCGTCCGCCAGGTCCTGCATTCATCTCTCGACGGCGTCCTCTCTAAGACGCCGTCTCATCTCCTCTATCTCCCTGGGAGCCGGAGGCTCCCCACGTCATTTCCTCTCTGCCGTGAATTCATACACGGTAGCGATACCGCCAGCGCCCGTCCAGGTACTTCATTTGGGTTCTCACCCTGATCGGGGGGCCCTCATCTTAAAATACCTAAACCCGATAGCAGGGACACTTACCGTTTCCAATTATGAATCCAGACTATCGACGGACACACTTAAACTTATACCCCGTTGGTATGTGAGGAATCTTTTTTTAAATAAACCTATAACCCGTTAGAAGCATCACCTACCGGGTCCAACTAAGATAAAAACTAACATATATAACCGATACATATCTTCCCAGTTCACTATTCGCGTATTTACTGTTTATATTTCGCATTAGCTTCGGACTAACTTCATCAATTAACAATAACTACGTATGTATATCGGGGAGTTTTTGCGGCCAGTTTTGAGCGCTACTTTTATTCGAGATTGTGCGTCTTGGCTTTTTATATGTCAATGTTCGACATGGTATTATTGAAATAAACTTTCTTTATAATCGTTATGGTTTGAAAATCAATAAAAAGCTTCATGGTTCATGATAAAGAGACAAACAGATACATTAATAGAATTTAGCCTATTAGATTTTATATCTCTAATTCAACTGATTGATAATTACGCATAAAACGTCATGTTGCCGTAGCGCAATTATAACGTATTGTACATGTGCATTATACGGACCGACGAAGACGTCATTTTGGCACTTAATGGTCATTTTTTTTTTGTTATTTGCTTTTTTTTTAAGAAACGTAGGGATATGAAATATAGTTTAATTTTTTAGCTTATTTGTCTGCTATATGCACAAAGAAAATTTACCAAAATCCTTCAGGAATTTCATTAACTACAAATTTTTGACTTTCGTCCGTTATCCTGGAGAACACTTTGCGTTCTATGGGACACAAAGTATCCTAGATGTGTCTTTATAATATTAGTTATCACTGTGTCAACTTTCGTCAAAATTAGTTCAGTACTTTCAGAGTGATACGTGTTCATAGGGACATACGGACAGACAAACAAAAATTGTAAAAGGATTTTTTGGCTTCTATAGCGATAGCAAAGTCTATCTCGATCATAATTTTCAAAAAATATTTAATGTACAGATTTAGCCTCGTTACAGTTTTATTATATGTATAGGTATATTGATTAGAATATTATTATCATTAGAATATTATTACATGCTATATTTTGAACTGTATATCTTAACAATCAACGAGGTTGACTGTTAATTATGTTGTTTTGACGCATACATTATTATTTCATTGATTTAAATGCGTAACAGATGCAAATAAAAAATAAAACCAGCATAAAAATGTTCATACGTTATATCCTTCGTGTTTTACAGGCTCTAACTTGATTTTTTTTTATGTCATTGCTGGCAAACGAACAGGTGGGTCACCTGATGTTAAGTGATTACCACCGTCCATGGACACTAACAACACCAGAGGAGTCGCAAGTGCGTTGCCATCCTTTGGGGGGAAGGGTTAGAGGAGGGAGAGGAGAGAGAAGAGGGGAGGTGGGCCTCCGGTGCTCTCACTGACTGAACGAAACGCAACAATGCAAGCACTGTTACTTCACGTCGGTTTTCTGTGAGTGGGTGGTACTACCCCGGGTGAGCCGACCCATTCATGCTGAAACCAGTAATAGTTTCAACGTGGTTCTATCACCATATTCTTACTACCAATATTCTTCCTGCGACCTACTACTCATTATCATAACCATTACTATAACTTTACAAATAATAAGGTTTTCGCTATATAGTCCTTATATTTGCGTAGTAGGTATATAATTTAAAAAAATAAAAACTCTTGTATTTGAATATATAAAGCATAAAGTAAAATTTTGCCTATGTTCATTAATTCAAATGTTTATGATAACATTAAGATGCATTTAAATAATTTAGATAGAACATGAATAACAGTACGGGTACTTAGTCATTAGTACAAGCAAGTTATTAAGGTAATGTATGAGTGCCTAATTATCAATAATCACACCGACATGTTTATTGCTATAAAAATATTTATGTTTTGACATTATGTGTATTTATTAGTTGTTATCGCTAAACAGTTATTATAATGCTATTAAAAACACATTAAATGGTAATTATAAAAAGTCATGAGTAGCAATAAATTGACTTATATTTGTTTTTAGTTTAATTACCGATAATATTTTTGTACCTCCTTTTATCAAAGGTGGTAGAGCCACACTGAAGCTATTACTGGTTTAAGTATGAATGGGTAAGCTCGTCCAGAGTAGTGCAACCCTCTCATAGAAAACCGATGTGAAGTAAGTGCTTGCATTGTTGTGTTTCGTTCGGTTAGTGAGAGCGTCAGAGAACCACCTCTCCATCTCACTCCTCTCCCTCTTCTCTGTCCTCCTTCCATCCAAACACAAGCTAGCACTTGCGTCTCCCCTGGTGTTGCTAGTGTCTATGGACGACGGTGATCACATAACATCAGGTGACCCGCCTATTCGTTTGCCTCCTATGACATAAAAAAAAAATTAATAATAGGTGTGTCAAATTAAATTACATATGTTGAATTATTACGTTTTATTATAGGAATGATCTTTCGGTGGCCATAATTATAATGAGTTAAATATATAATAAGTACTTTAATAATAGTTATAATAGTCCAAATACACGTGGTTAGCAATATTTCATAGAACATAGGTTAGATATTACAATTATGAAATTATCATAATTACAAAACTGAAAGTAATTATATGATTCCTTACTTATTACTTACCCCCAAATTAATTTATTCACTTAGATGCACTTTAATTATATTAAAACAATTAGTAAGTGACTAATGTTACATAGAAAATATACAATAATTGATTTACATAATTACAAAACTGAAAGTAATTATATGATTCCTTACTTATCACTTAAACTCAAATTAATTTATTCACTTAGATGCACTTTAATTATATTAAAACAATTATTAAGTGACTAAAGTTACATAGAAAATATACAATAATTGGTTTTCATAATTACAAAACTGAAAGTAATATTCTGGTTCCTTACTTATTACTTAAACCCAAATTAATTTATTCACTTAGATGGACTTTAATTATGTTAAAACAATTAATAAGTGACTAAAGTTACAAAGAAAATATACAATAATTGATTTACATAATTACAGAACTGAAAGTAATTATATGATTCCTTACTTATTACTTAAACTCAAATTAATTTATTCACTTAGATGGACTTTAATTATATTAAAACAATTAGTAAGTGACTAAAGTTACATAGAAAATATACAATAATTGATTTACATAATTACAAAACTGAAAGTAATTATATGATTCCTTACTTATTACTTAAACTCAAATTAATTTATTCACTTAGAAGGACTTTAAATACATTAAAACAATTAGTAAATGACTAAAATATATAGAAAATATACAATAATTAATTTTCAGTCTGTTTGATACAGTATAAAGAAATTTTTTGGTGAATCATAAAACAAACATCACTTTTTAGATTTTTCTTATATTGTGTTAGAACTTCACAAATGAGTTTTAATTGTTTAAATTCGAATGATTATGTATTTTAACTAAAAACTTGTATATTATAAACAAAAGTAACGAAGATTCGAAATTAGATAAATGATAGTTTTATTATAACTATTTTGATTTATATAAGGATTATAGATATTATTTGACTCATATACTGTGTGAATCGGCTTGATAGAAAAAAAAGGTATTTTTTTAAAATTCTCATTACCATCTCCGGGTGAATGAATTCAAAGCCGACAAAATTAACAAAATAGTTCTATGTTTCCATACATTTATCTCAATTTTACCACCTCTCTACTTTGCTAACATTAATTTTGTGCGACTTCTTTTCGTTTTGTAATTATCTCCTTACAAAATAATTATGGATAATAATTAGTCTACATTTTACTAATAACGAAAGAAAAAATATTTGTATTGTTGGAATAATTTTTCACGATTTTTAAAATTTTGACATTTCTCATAACCTACTTACTAATTGAGGTTCTCGTGAACACAAAATTTTACAAATCCAAACAGATATTTGGACATTATTTTAATTTTTATATTCATGATCATTATGATTCATATTAAATAATTATTATAAAATTTATTAAAAAAATTATATGTACCTAGAGACATAAATCTATATAGTCGTACAGATACGTGGTTAATACACTATCTTTATTAGTAATATTCACTTTTAAAATATACTTACTATCTATTTATTTGCTTTTATTAACTATTCTAATCGGGTATTTGAATATCTTCTTCTAATTTTGTTTTCCTTGCAATTTTTCTGTGTTCCACTAACAGCCAACTGTAACAGAAAATAAATGTATAACAGTTTTCTAGGTGGTAGAGCCACGCTGAAGCTATTGCTGGTTTCAGCATGAGTGGGTCGGCTCGCCCGGGGTATTACCACCCGACACACAGAAACACCGACGTCAAGTAACAGCGCCTGCATTGTTGCATTTCGTTCGGTCAGTGAGAGCGCGAGAGGACCCATCTCCCCTCCCCCAAACACAGGCTGGCAACGCTATTGTGACTCCCCTGGTGTTGCAAGTGTCTATGGCCGGTGGTGATCACAAATAATAATAATATATGTAAATGACAAGATATCAAATAAAATTATATATTTACAGATAAACATTGCGGATACGACACGGATATCCGTAATTATAATGTACTTAAAAGTACCTATATATAAAAATAGGCAAATATAAAACAGTTGGGTATTGTTTCCTCCTTGGTCTTTCAAACGATTTTATAATTTCTTATTCGTTATACTTCATGATCCTTATACGATACTATATTTATACATCGTTAGCTTGTAAGAGACCCACTGCAGGCTCATAGGCCTCTTCCCGAAGGTATGGGCATTCAGTTCTATGTTTTCCTACTTTTAATAATACTACAAGAACATTTCTTAAGTCCACGTTTCCTCACGATGTTTTCCTTCATCGTCAGCCAATAGTGTTACCAATTTAAACTAGTAAATATACGCTAATTCCGAAAAATTCGGGTACCACCGCCGGGGTTCGATCCTACGAACGTCGGAATGATATTCCACCGGTCAAACTACTACGATTATACGGGCTGAATATTTAGACAGTAGCAGATATTTATGGAGAATACTCTGCACTCGATCCTCGTTCTAAATCAATAAAAAATAGGTGCCTAATATTTGACCTAATTATCTAGAAAAATTCAAAAATTATACACAATCCTCTACGCGTCTATGTTAAAGCGCAGTGTCAATGACTGTCGGGTGATTTCACTTTCATTTGAAAGTGAAGGTGGGAACGTCAGGAACAAAACAAAAGGATTTATTGTCCGTTTTAATATCAAAAGTTATTAACTCCGGATCGCCCATTGTAGCTTTCGGCACCGGTTATTATTGAACGTGGGAACGTCATGAATAATACAGAAGGGTTTATTGTCCATTTTATTATCAAAAGTTTTTAACTCCGGGTCGCCCATTGTAGCTTTCGGCACCTAGGTTTATTACGATGGTGTTTATACTTTTGAAAATCTTAGAACAAACTTTCACTTGAGTTTTCTTGGTTGTTTATGAGTATTCGTTTTGATATTATTATTTTATATGTTAAATGTGACCATGAAGTGTCATATCGTAGAATACTGGGAGTATTTAACTTTTCACCTGGTTATACATGCTTTGTCAAAATATTGAAAATTACAAAAGTAATGAATGATAGTCGAATTTCGATCATTCGATGGCCAGTAGCAGTAACGGTAACTGGTGAATGTTTTTTAATTAAAATAGTAGTTAATATCTATATACATGTAAATTCAGTAGTGAAGTTCATTTATGTTATAAAAAAAAAACAAAAATAATACAGTATCGTGACAAAATTCACTGTAGCTATGAATATAACTCTAAACATGGCCCGTGTTGTTAAAAAAAAGTTAAATACGTTTAAATACTTGGTTTAAAAAAGTTTCCTAATAAATGCACCGCGCTCGCCCGAGTCAAGTTCGCGTTATCCTTTTTCACAAGTCTAACCTAACGTAACTAAAGCGAGACAAAAGAGCAGGATGGCGAACATTCAGCGACCGCGGTGCATTTAATATGAGACCTTTTTAAAGCCAGGGTTCAATACATATTTGACTTTTTTGTAATAAAACCGGGCATGTTTAGTTTGACCAACAAAAATCAGGTGAATCAAGCGGCAATTTCATACGTAATCACTCATCAGTAAATAGATTACCCAACTTCACAGACATTATTGAATACCTAGTTTTTGCTCGCAGTTTCGCTCGCGTAATTTAGACTGACCTATCCCTCAAGAATACTTTATTTCTGAATAAAATACACCACATACCCTTTTGTGTACCTCTGATAACATGAGTGCACAATTACACATTTATTGATAACTGGGCGGAAATCGTATATATTTTTTAAATATTATTATAAGGTGTGACAAACTCCACATCCGTCATAAATGCTCATAAAATTATTTCGAGGATTGAATTTAATTTGTAAAACTTATGATTTGTTACGGAAATTATATCAACACATTACAGTACATCGAACAATGAATAAATACGTAATTCTATTGATAACGTTATCTATAGTACTGTTAACTAGTTGATCCTTTATTATTTTATTGTAATTTTATCAGTTCTGCTTAGGCCGTGTATTAAAGCCTAATGATTCGTAGTCGCGATTATATTTCAGGTTCGCATTGCTATAGTATATTTTACAAGTAATGAGCGTTCTAAGAAGCAAAAAAAATAAAAATCTTAAGTATATTTTAAGGTGTATTTTATCTGTTACCATATTAAGTCTTCAATTTATTTTTTGTCAATACACTCGACGTACAGACAGAAAATATCGATTGTATTATATAATTTAGTGTACTTTCTTACGACTATTTTCGCTCCAAAATTTTGTTGGCAATGAGTAAAAAACTCCGTAGACATTTGAGATCTTAACGTTATGTAATCTCTTTGGGCATAAAAAGAATTGGCACATATAACATATGTAAACATAGATTTTTTGTACTATCTATAACTCAGCGACATTTTATACTATCATATAAATATCGCAAGCAAAACACATTCTTAACGAATTCGGTTCACATAACTTTTTTGCAGTATTTTTTTTTAAGTTTTTCCACTTACA
Organism: Antheraea pernyi; assembly: GCA_015888305.1. Classification (NCBI taxonomy): domain Eukaryota; kingdom Metazoa; phylum Arthropoda; class Insecta; order Lepidoptera; family Saturniidae; genus Antheraea; species Antheraea pernyi. The sequence goes on along the minus strand of MU158775.1, from coordinate 928,367 downwards.
TTTTTTTCTCTAAATTGAATTACATATGTAATAAAATAATGAGAACAAGAATTTTAATAAAAAAATAGCTTTATTTAATATTTGGAGATTTACAGCTATAACACAATACGCACTTATTTAGATCGTTTAATTTTGAGTGCGATTGCGATTTTGCTCGATATATAGCATATATTACCGCATAATTATAAGAACTAGTGATTGTTTAATGATTGAAATATTATTACATCATTTTTCTCATAAACTTTTATTGATAACACTTTAAACCTTCTCCAGAGCTAATTGGACAAAACGATTAAGAAAATCGAGAAACAAAAGCAAGAGATGTCCGTAACAGTTTCCTACTGCCTAATTATATGTAGGTTTAAAAAATCCAAGCCTATATATATTATTATAGGGGAAACATCCCTACGCTCTCGGCAAGTACCTAATTAACGCTAACATTAAGCACTCAAATTTCCAGGGATATTTTTTATCATTTCCAACAAAAACATCATTTAGGAGCGAAGAAATAGGTAGTCCTAAAAACACCTCATTAAATTTATATTGTATAAATAAAATATAGCATATAATTAGTGCCTATTATTTTAGTCTTTATGTCCTACGATATGATAAGAATACGCCATTTGATAAATATCCACACCTTTTTGGATAAGAAATCGGGGCATACAAGTAAGCTTTGTCAGGTTTAGATAAGACTCAGTATGGAACTGTAGAAATTTTAACATAGTTTTGTGTAACAGTGAAATTATTTTTATATCACTGCTATTTCACAGGTAATCAAAAAAACTTGCTATATTATACAGACGATCCCGTGGTGACAATTATTCCGCTTGCTGGTGGATGACCTTTTTTAAATGTTAATTCTTTAGAGTTTTAGCCCGAGAATACAATAATCCATAAATTAAAATACGAATTATAATTTATTGAAGTGTATCATATGTAGCAAGTGTTATAGTTTCATGATATATTATTATCACATGACAAATATTTTGTCACACAGACATTGCCAAGTTAAAAAGTATGGATTATTTACCTATATATTTTTAGGATATTATATAAATACTTTGATAAAAATAAAAAATTGCACGAGAACTCTGAAAAAATAATAATTTTGGAGACGCTATACAACACATACGGGTAATTTTTTTACTTGCTTCATTGAGCTTTCTCATGTGCGATCAATTTTTGCATTTTGATTTTATCTTTCATTCTACGAAAAACATTTTATGCGAATAGAATGCGTAATGAGCATTAGGCAATAGAAACCAATGACATGTTAAAATCCAAAAATCTTACATGAATACGATCATCGCAGGCATGGTAATCGCTGCCCCCATAAGGAACACAGCACCCGGTAGCGCTTCCATTGTTGCGGTGTATACCTTTGTATAGATCGGTATATACAGTAAAGGCATTAAATTTTCAACCAGTCCTACAATCGAATTCACTTTACCTGGAAAAGTAATATTTTATTAAGAATCATTACAGTACATTTTACTTAAATAGTTACTGAAAATAATTTTACATTTAATTAGAATGTATTGAAACGGCAAAATATACTTAAACTGCGGTTATTGTGGAAGATGTATTGTATTTTATTTCTATCAGTTGCGAATTATTTTGCCCGCTTTTCAGTCAATAGTAGAACGAGACGCAATGACATATGTTATCTCTAGTTATTGTTTATACCAAATCATTAGCTATTAGGCATGGAAATTATGATTATTATAACGCAAATGTATAGCTGTGAATTTTTTTTATTGCATCACAGCTATTTCACAGGGTAAAAATGATAATCTGCTATATTTCACGATAACAAATAAACTGCGGATTCGTTACTATCTGGCTGTTCTAAAAGTATCAAATGTATTTAATTAAAATTTAATTAATTTAATACCCTAGGCAACATAAAGAGGCATTACGCAAAAAAAAAACATCCCGAAGTGACTCTATTTTTTAACTTCTTATGTTATATGACACACGTATGAATATAATATAAAAACAAGCAGCCATAAAATCTCACAATTTCTCATGCAAAAATATTTTTCATAACACAAGAAGAATAGTACCGATAGAAATTCACTATTATGATATAACAAATTATTTGTCATAACCATATGAAAAGTAACAGTGATACGTGAAACGTTCTTAACCTAGTGGTTATATAATTAATATTCATTAGGAGTGACAATATATGTAATTTTAATCAAAAATAATTAATTAGATTCAAAATCGATATGTACAGAATTTTGAAAGACAAATAAAAAATATCATGACATAATATTAGTATGAATGGGTCGGCTCGCCGGGGGTAGTACCATCGTCTCACAGAAAACCGACATGAAGTAACAGTACTTGCATAGTTGCGTTTCGTTCGGTCAGTGAGAGCGTCGGAGCCCCACCTCTCCTTCCCTCTCTTCTCCCCTCTTTTCCCCACTCCACCACCCCTTCCCTCCCAAACACAGGCTGACAACACAATTGCCACTCCTCTGGTGTTGCTAGTGTCTATGAATGGCTGTGATCACTTAATTTCAGGTGACCTATCTGTTCGTTTGCCTATAATGATATAAAAAGCATGCATGTTAAATAAAATGTGTAATACACAAATAGATAGATTTCAATGATTTAAATATTTTTGGGAAAGATTTCAAAGACTAATCCAGTGAGTATATAGGATAAACCAATGGAACCGCATTGAGTGTTAAAACTTCGCTAAACCTAACGCGTTCTTAGCTCACGTCAAGGTGTACTAGCACTGTGGTATAACGCCGCGTTGTGTTGTACTATTCGTGTTGAAACGTGGTCCGTCAAAATGAGCGCACGCGCGTCACGACCGTCGCGTACTTCTAACGAATAGTACAACACAACGTGGCTAGTACGCCTTGACGCTTGCTAAAACGCCCTCTGTTTAGCGCAGCCTTTATGGGTTCGAATTACACAGAGGGCAACTATTTCCATGATTTATAAATGATTGTTCTGAGTCTAGATGTACTTTGTGTCCATTAATTGTATATAAAAATCCGTACAACACAGGGCTTAATCTCCAGTATGCCTGTCCGAATATTTTAAAAAAGATTATATGAAATAAGTTGTATGACAATATGAAAAAGATTGGTATGCGATTAAATAATTTGGATTATCCTTACCTAGTTCGCTAGGCTCCACGACTTTTGTAAAAATTGATCTTATGGCCAATAGCCCAGTACCGTTCAATATTTCCACCAAAGGCGCTGTAAAACATAATTTGTATGACAATAGTTTTATTCGTGTTCTAATAGTACGCTAAGTTTGATTCTATATGAGGTGTTAAGATGCATTTTGTTAGTAGCACAAATTTACATGGCAACAGAATCTGCGTTCGTCTTCGATGTTTACAACCTCAGTAATAGGTACTAAAAATGCGAATGTGAGTCTGTTTATGTCTTACGCTTTCATACCTTAAGTACTGTACAGATTGTAGTAAAATTTTGCATACACGTTGCTAAGGATACAAAAAATGACTTAGGATATAGGATAAGACGCTGAAGCTATTACTCGTTACAGCATGAATGAGTCGGCTCGCTCGGAGTAGTACCACCCTCTCCTAGAAAATCGACGTGAAATAACAGTGCTTGCATTGTTGAGTTTCGTTCGGTCAGTGAGATCGCCGGAGACCCATCTCCTCTTTCTCCCCTTCCCCTTCCCCCCACTC
>MU158775.1:778164-909296 GCA_015888305.1 Antheraea pernyi | reverse complement strand
AGGCAGGAGGAGGCGGCAGTTTGACCGCCTCCTCCCACTGTAGCCGGACCTAGGGAGGATGGGTCGGGGGCCCATCTTCCCATTGCACAGGTCCGGCAGACGGAGGAGACGGCCGGTGTGTACCCGGCTGTCTCCTAACTGGAGGGGGCCCGGCGGCGGCGCTTTCGCTGCTGGGCCAACCGCTGGGGCGGCACGATGAAGTCTTTAGAGATCTCGTGTCGCCCGGACTATAGCGGCAGACGTACACCGGGGGTTTTTAGTCAGTAGGAGTCTGACATACCCTCACGCTGCCCCCGACGGCGTGAGGGTATCCATGTAGGATTTTAAGGTTAGCTCAGATAGTTGCGCAGTTCTGGGGCGGCTGCGGCACTCGGCCGGTTACTCCCCAACGTAGGTGGGCCGGGCGCCGGGTGCCGCCGACTCTACATGGGAGTCGTGCGGGCGATGGCCGCCTACGGGGCACCAGTCTGGGCTGATGCCCTCGGTGCCGCCAACGTGCGTGCGCTCCGCAATGCGCAGCGCACGGTGGCACTGAGGGCAATCCGGGCGTACCGGATAGTGTCCTTGGCGGCGGCCTTCACGCTTGCCGGCTCCCTACCCTGGGAGCTGGAGGCAGGAGTTCTCGCCGCCGTGTACCAGTTTACGGCAGCGAGGAAACGACAGGGGGAGCCTCCGGCTCCCAGGGAGGTAGAGGCGGAGAGACGGCGTCTAAGGGAGGACGCCGTCGAAAGGTGGCAGCAGGACCTGGCGGACGAGCGGTTCGGGCGGTTCACTGTGGACGCCGTCCGCCCGGTTCTGCGGGAGTGGATGGCAAGGGAGTGGGGCTCCCTGACGTTCCGACTGGTGCAGGTACTCACCGGACACGGTTGTTTCGGGTGGTACCTGCACCGGATCGCACGCAGGGAGCCGACGGCCGCCTGCCACGAGTGCGGCGCTGACGAAGATACCGCGCAGCACACGTTGTCTGAGTGTGTTGCGTGGGGGGAGCAGCGCCGCATTCTGGTGGCGGCCGTGGGAACGGACTTATGTACCCGGTCTGTCCCTCTATAGGTAGGAGCCCGGCGGTCACCTTCCGCCGGGCGGACCGTGGGGGCGGCTCTAAAGGGTTGATTAGCTCATAGGTCGCGAATTGCATGCATCAGGCAACAGCTAAAGCCGATGTGTGCCGTGCACCCTTGAGCTAGTTGTCAATAAAATCGGCTGAGTACCTTAAGCGCTCGCCTTAGTAGCCCGGTGAAGCTGTTAAGACCTTGCTGGGTCAATAGCGTAGTCAGTTCGAAAAGAAAAAAAAAACTGACGCAAGCCGCGCAAGCGTAATACGAACAGTCATGCTTACATATCATGTCATGACGCGAAATTACAAATTTATCTTCTGCCAAAAATATCGCTCAACGCGCCCAATGAACGCCCAACGCGCGTTTTCGCTTCAAATAAATAATAGTTTAAAAAACTAAAAGAACACGCTTTCATAGAACATCCAACTAAAAAACAGAAAATAAAATTCAAAACATGTAATGTAATAAAACTATTATTTATTTTTCATTTTTTAGTTATTTTTTTTTAACTTTTTTTTCTGATTACTGCATTGTCATTGACCTTTGACAGGTTTGCAAAGTTTGAATTAAATCTGATCGTTCAAAGTAGGACAATATCGAGCTCAAAGGGGTCGGTTACAAGCATACATAAATGATATTTAACGCAGATAAAGTCGAGGATGGTAGTTAGTTGTGATAAATAATACTTACGAAAGTGTAATTTTGATAGTGTAACATTACGCAACATCCTATTTTGTTTCACCATGAAAATAATCATAGTTACGTTCACCACCTCACCTGTGTTTCAAATTTATTTTAAAATAAAAAACACAACATAACCATGACTATTATTAATATTATAAAAAAAAAATTAAATCGTAACAATATTATCAACGATCTAAGGATTACAGGCATTAGCCTAAATATTCGAATAGTATCTAATCTAATCGGGTTTTATAGTTATTATTTACGAGCTCTAGTGTCACGTTTTTTTATGTTCCAAAATACAATAACACATTTTGTAATCGTGTATTTTGCATGCGCACGCAAATGAATGTTTGAAGTGAGAACTTCTTTAGGCGTGTTGAGTGTTTTTTTTGGCAGGAGATAAATTTGTAATTTCGCGTCATGGCATGCTACGTCAGCATGTCCGTCCGTATTGATATTCGGGGGCTTGCGTCAGATTAGCGACGAATAGGGGCTGTGTACATATAATATTTTGCAGTCCATCATAGCGTTTGACTGACTAATACATTTTATAAAAATGTATATAATTATTGCTCTGAGTGTCAAGAGATATGAAAACCACACTAATGTTACTAATTCATAAACAAATTTTAAAATTTAACACTTCAATTAATATGAAAATTCATAAGGGAACACATTTATTCCATTGTTTTGAGTTTTCACTTCTGGATAGTGCCTTACCTGTATGTGATCCTAATAAAAAGTTTACTATTCATCATGATCATCATACACAGCCTATAGCCCACTGCAGGGACTAAACCTACTCCCTTTGACGATATTCTCTACCGCTCTGTACTTTTGTCCAGATTTTTACCACAAGATTTGTTACGTTGTCGATGTATCCCGTTATTAATTTTTTCAGACTTCGACTACCCTCTCTTACTAACCATTCGGTCAGGAATTTACTCCACCTGCCGCCACATATAGCTAAATTACCAAGCAAATGCTACTTAAATTGAGCTTATAGAGTGGATCAATATGTGAACGATGGTGATGTCTGGAATTGACTCATCCCTGTGCATCCATTATAACGTTTGTGACATGTACCTCATGTATTCTAAATATTATATATATATGATAAGATAAACCGGATCGAGTTTCTTGCCGGTTCTTCTCGATGACTGGGTTGTTTTCCGATCCGGTGGTAGTTTTGACATTCATAAGTGTCTTCTTAGGGCTTAAATTGAATAAAGTGTTTTTGATATTACATTCGCGTACATTCACTAATTTAAATTGGTAGCACTATCGTCTACGGTGAAGCAAAACATAGTGAGAAAATCTGAACCTGAGGAATCTTCTTAGTACTACCGTATGTGGGAATAATATAGAACTGAGAATTTCTTATATGAAATCGCCAACGCGTCGTATGCTGGTTGGGTGATTATGCCCATACTTTCCTTCGCGAAGGTCTAGCAGTGGACCTTTTATTAGCTAATTATGGTGATGACCAGTGATAGAGAAGTTGAGGAGTAATATCAAGTTGAGAAGTTATAGGCAGGGAATTCATCCCCACACATTGGAACCGAAATGGTCTCGGACGGTCCGGTTCCAAAGGGGTTTCTTTCCACGAACGATCCGGTTGTGGAATGAGCTTCCTGCTGAAGTTTTTCCTGGAGACTACAGTATGGGGTGCATCAAGGGGAAAATAAATAGGTTACTTAAGGGTCGGCAACGCGCATATAACGCTTCTGATGTTACAGGCGTCCGTAGGCTGCGGTGACAGCTTTACATCAGGCGGCCCGCATGCTTGTTTGCTACCGTTATGATATAAAAAAAGTTTAGCATGGTACGGGCATATCATGAGTAGAGATGAAAGTCATGTAACTAGAAAAGTTTTAAGTATGAGGGTGGACGGTTATAAGATTAGAGGAAGACTAAAAAAGGTAAGGATATATTGTGTGAAAAGTGATATGTGTATAAAAGGTGTGAATACTGAGATGACATCTGACAGGCGAGAGTGGAAGAGGATAACATTTGTGCCGACCCTAAGTAGGTGGAAATAGGATAAGAAGATGATGATACATTAATTGTCATGTTGATTAATATGTAACGCTTTTTGTTCCATTACGATCTTGTAGAACCAATCGATTAATATTACATACACTAAATTAACCTTTTCTTAATGCCAGTAGTCCACATTCATTATTATTTTGGTAGATGGTAGAGCCACGCTGAAGCTATAACCGGTTTCAGCATGACAACTACCACCCGACGTGAAGTAACAGTGCTTGCAATGTTGTGTTTCGTTCCGTCAGTGAGAGTGCTGGAGGCCCACCTCTCCTCCCCCTCCCCCCAAACACAATCTGGCAACACACTTGCGACTCCCCTGGTGTTACTAGTGTCTCTAGACGGCGGTGATCACTTAACATCAGGTGACCCGCGTGTTCGTTTGCCTCCCATGATATATATTAAAATATATATATATATATATTTCGGTAACAGAAATCCGCAAGACCCTGAAAAGGATTAAATCATTATCATTAAATCAATCTATCAAGCTAACTTTTATTTAGCACTACAGAATCGTAAAAAAATTATCATAATTTGCACAAATTTGTTGGAATAGAAAGTATTGTTTTTATAATATTCAATCATATTTACTATTAAAAAGAAAAATGGGGATTAAATACACTTGTCTGCAAAGTGACTCGTGCGGCGTAATATGATTAATTATTACGTTCAGAGCTCGCCGGGTTATTTGTCCGCCAGCTGTAAACAGGCTGTATTTACCACAATAAATTATATTGATCCATAATATACGAATTTAGAACGTAAATAATTATTTCTAGTTTAATAAAATTACAAGCGAAAAAACAGTCCTACATGTTTAATACCATCATAGTAGTTAACGTGTTAAGTAAAATTCACATACACAACACAAAGGTTCTTTATTTTTTGGCAAAATCTGAAAGGAAATAAACTAACGGGTTGGTATTCGACAGTTAAAGTGTCTATGTTGGTTTACTAAATTTAAACTTTATGCTGTAAATTCTCTCACAAAAAAACTCACATTTGTATTATTTAATATTTTTCTATGTATATAATATATAAGATGATTTTGAAATAATTTTCAAAGTTACATAAACTATACTATCATCTAATTATCCCTACCTATAATATAAATTCGAGATGTTAGGTTGCAGAGATTCTTCGCCACGCCGTCTATGCTCTCAACATATACTCAAATTCCCTGTCACACTAAATTTTATAGTAAATCATTTGCGGTTCAAGCTGTACGCCTATGGAACGCACTCCCTTGTGATATTAGGCAAGCAAGATACGTGACGTTATTTAAACAATATCTCCACCGGCATTACCTCTCATTGTCGTAATATAACTATTGTATTGCGTTATTTCTTTTTTTTTTGTTGTTGTTTTTTTACTTTTATCTATAGTTTTTGTACTTTTTTTGTCTATTTATATTGCCACCCGGTAGTTATGAAAATAAAATGTCTCCTTAGATTTGCCTGGAAGAGATCGCTCTAAGCGATAAGGCCGCCTAACTGTACACATATTGTAAACTGATGACTAATTTTGTATATTTTCAACGAGTGTACAATAAAGAGTTTTATTATTATTATAATATATTTTCCATTTTAATTACTTAGATATGATACTTCATATAGACTATGTAGCAGTTGACCATTTTCTTACCCGATGTAAGGTAACGATGAGCTCCAAGATGGTAAGCCTAAAGAAAATTTCAAATTTAACTGCCGACACACATAAATGCTTGGGAACAAATATTCAATTAAAGAACTAGCCAGAAGGGCATAAGAAAAAGCTGTAATATCTTCGCGATGTATTCCCTTAACAAAAAGGTTAAGCTCAGTATCCCAATATGATAGAAAGAAAGAAAGATATATTTATTCAGCACATTTAACACATATTTACAAGTATATAATTTTAAAAAATCAAGCGAGACAAGTGGTAAATGTAGTAAAAAAGTTCGTTCTCTCCGCACAAGCTGCAGGTTTGAAAGAGCAAGCGTTAGACTAAGTCACAGTATACACATGGACGAAATTACAAGCACACGGACGCACTTACACGATAATTTCAATATGCTGCCACTGAACCATGGTTTCTTCAACTTTGATATAAAAAAGAATAAAAAATCCTTTATTATAAACAAAAAACGAATTAATAGAATAAAGTATGAATGCGTATCAAAGCGTTCTATTTCCAATAATGTATGGTCCTGAAATATGGATACTCACAAAAGAAACTATGTACAAAATGAGTGTAGCAGCAAGAGTCATGGAGCGTGTCAGGCTAGGCAACACCTTGAATTATAGAATTTAAAGTACGGATATCCGAAAAAAAAACACTGAAGTACAGAAAATCGGTGTGCTTAATTTCTGACACTAAAACCCACTTGGCATGGTGATTAAATTCGCAAACCGGCAAATCGGTAATATTTGGGACTTTGTTGTAAAACCTAACACTATTTCCCAAAAAACTGTTACTGGTTTTACTAACTCTGAAATATGGGGCAACCAGCTTGTCAAGTTTTTCCAGTTTTTCAAGGTTCTTGCGGACATACATTAAATTATCAAGAATGTATTGGGAGGGCAGAGTTAAGATACCGAATTCCTGGAACTCGATCTTTAAGGATTCGCGTGGTCCCATATTGTAAATGTCGGGGTTCGAACCTGCAAACATCGGATTGATATTGCACCGGTCAAACCACGACTTTTGTTTTACTATTTTATTTCTATCACTGGTGCCATCTTCAAACTTCCTCTGATATATTCCTTCTTATTCTTATCCATTTTAGTCACATCACATCTCCACCTTAACATTGACATTTTATAACAATTAACTTGTTAATACGAAATATTCAATTCGGTCAATTAAAAAATAAAAATGGTTGAATTCAGTAAATTAAAAATCCATATTTATTTCCTCGTATTTCATTCAAATACAATAAAAGAGGTTAGTTATTTCACATTAAAACACAAAAATAGGACTAAATATAATTTAAAAATATATATTGTATATATATATTTATATGTATAATATAAAGATTCAAAACTGCAGGCACAAATAAATCATAAGAACGCCTTATTTACTAATCATTCGTTGTATATCATCATTATTTATTACATAGTATAAAACAAAGTCCCCTACCGCGTCTGTCTGTCTGTTTGTTCGCGATAAACTCAATAACTACTGAACGGATTTTCATGCGGTTTTCACCAGTGGATAAAATGATTCATGGGGAAGGTTTTGGTATATAATTAGTCAGGATTTTTTTTATAATCAGGGCGGGACAACGTCTGCCGGGCCCGCTAGTGTATAATAAAATAAAAATATAAAATACATATAAGTTTAGGACATGATAATCGAACGTGTTCTGTGTTTCAACACAACTACAATTAAAATTTAAGCGCACTTCTAGGTTTTTCACTTCTTATCTTTCTTCTTCTTCTTTATAAACATTATTTGTAAATCGATTTTTACTTTGTTATAGTATCTTGTCTAACCTCACCTAAGTTTCTCGAATCTACCAACATGATTATTATAAAATAATTATTTTAACATTACTATAAACATAAATTTCTTCTTATAAATATTTATATAACGAATAACAGCCTAAAACAACTTTTAATACTCAAGTTAATTAACTGAACTAACTTTTCTTCATATCTGTTTCCGGCTTATTTTCGATTGTATGAATGTCTACCATATCAATTTTCTTTCTTTCAGCTTCCTTTTTCTCTTCCGCTTCTAAAGCTCTTTTCCTTGAGCTTTTTACATCTTTTCTATGTTGAGCGTAGAAGTATCTGAAATAGTAATTTCATTGTATGAAATGGAATTGAAATCTATTCCCCCTTTTTAATCTGTGAAATTCATAGACATAATCCTGGAATTTAACTTCCTTGTGGAATGGGTTTTATAGGTTATAATTAGAAAAGAAAATTAAAAAGATACCAACCAGCTTTTGTCAGTGCAAATATCTCTAAGATTCTAATATAATAGTTTTCTCATACTGTGCGTATTATTTTACTTTAACATATTTTATAAATTAAAAAAAGTCCTACTGGGATTGACGATCACTTATCAATTCTTAAATTTCTATTTAAACTTTTCACAATGGAAACATTATTAAGTTAAGGTAACTTTTACTTATACAATATCATAGTCCGAAAAAACCTTATATCTTATTTATTTCCTGTTAGAAAAAATAATTTAAACTATAACTCATATCTATATATAAATAAATAGTCGAAAACTTAGAAAATTAAGAAAATCTTGGTGCTCTGCGTCTCAACAGATTTGGCATTGACGAGATTTATTGTTATAAAAAAAATGGTTTTTTTATTTATGTATTACTAGCGGGCCCGGCAGACGTTGTCCTGTCCTAATTATACAAAAACCCGTGACAAATTATATACTAAAACCTTCCTCAAGAATCATTTTATCCCCTGGTGAAAACCGCATAAAAATTCGTCGCGTAGTTTTTGAGCTTATCGCGAACAGGCAGACAGACAGACAGACCCGGTAGGGGACTTTGTTTTATACTATGTAATGAATGATGATATATGTATTGTAATATATGGTCGAATTTAGACAAATCTAGATGACCACTAGTACTCTTAAGGAAGCGTATTTTTTATTTAATAAACAAATTAAAAACTTATCGATACTATTAAAAAATAAAATTACATAAGAATTTGTAAAACCTTATCGATAGGGTTAAGGTTTCTAGTAAACAGTGGCAATAATTATCAAAAAATGTGTTGTTTAAAAATAAGTGTTATGTAAAATATTTATGGTTAACTAGCTGTAACCGCAGCTCCGCACGCGTTTTTTTTAAATCGTATTATAGAATTGTGAGACTATGTACAATTACAGAAACGCTTTTAAAGACAATTGTAAGTACGACGCGCACGCCACTAAAAGTAACATGTAACATGTACAGTCGATATATAAATACAAAAAGCGTGCCAAATGAGGTTTGTCATCAGCAACACATTTGGAACCTTAACCCACCATATAACTACCTCCGTGCTCACTTACACTGTATAAGGAACTAACGAAACAATAACCTAAAATATTATTATTAACATTTACATTATATTTCATATACATTGCCGTTATTATAATTAAGATTTTGTGACTATACAAAAAATAAACGCTTAAAATGTTTTTTTTCTGTCTAATTAGTTTGTGTAATTTAATTTAATTGTATGGTTGTTCCAACAATAAAGTATTTCTTTCTTCTTTCTTTCGTGCATTACATTTAATATACTTTGCCATTATAATTAAGACTTGTGACTTTACAAAAAATAAACGCTTGCCTGTTCCGCAAGAAATTGAATGATGGAACACTTTACGTAATACGTTTATAATCTAAGATCTTATTAGGAAGACCTCTGTATCATTAATGTTATTAATAATTATAATGTCGAATTGTAAACAATAAGCTGATAATTATTTATCTTATTAAAAATAAAGAATGAGTTGATATCTTGCTAAATTTCATGCAGACAAAGTCGCGGGTAACAGCTAGTCTAAAATAGAATAACCTCAATTACTTTTTATTAGGTTCGCTATCTACCAGTGAAAATCCCGTGAAAATCGATGTAACCGTTTTGGTGACAGCACAGCGGGCGAAGCCACAGTTAACAGTTAGTATAAAATAAAATTGCTTGAATTACTTTTTATAAGATCAGCTATCTGCCAGTGAAAGTTAAGTGAAAATCGTTCGAACCGTTTTGGAGATAGCATTGCGGGCGAAGCCACAGTTAACAGCTAGTATAATTTGGAGTAGCCTAAGAAACCCGCTGTAATTTCAGCTAAATGTCAGTGAAATTCCTGTCAAAATCGGTCTAGCCGTTTCGGAGATTACCCGGAACAAACAGACAGACAGACAGACCGAAAAAAATTTAAAAAATGCATTTTTTTTGTCAGTAGCCTGTATACTTTCGTACCCAAGAAGCAAAAAAATATTATTTTGATATTACATACAGACACTTCATTTTTATTATATGTATAGAATAGATATAGAAGAAGATGAAACTTTCTATTACTGATAGAATTTTCAAAATCCCAACAGTAGTTATGATGTTTTTTTTTATTATAGTAGCACGGCAAAATGACTGCACCATGCCTGATAGTAAGCACAGTACAGTTCAAAAACAATGGCGACCACCGACTAACACACTATCCATCGCCTGTCGCCGCTGTCATGCCGGCCTGCAAAAAGCTGGATATGCACAGGCTGATCCCGAAACACGACCCGCAGAAGCGAATCATTATGACGGGCTTTTTCGCCATATACATGGTGGTTGCGACCCAGTCGGGCTGTCGCCATCGCCTCGTTCGTTATTCAGCAGGGTGCACCACGTGCAGGTGAGGTTGGCTTGGGTGTCTCAAGCCTTATGATGTTATTCGACACCCCTTACACCCCAATAATAGACTAATAATAATAATAATATATCTAATAGATATATCTGTTCACGAGTTTACCTCTTTATAATTGTAGTACCTATATTACAGATACCTATAGTACATTGTCAAAAGTAAGAATAACTTACGCAAGTATAATGGATGCTGGGACTGTTATGGCTGCACTTGTGAGGAACACGGCACCTGATACCGAATGCAAGGTCTTCATGTAGAGCCACGAGTAGAAAGGAGAGAATGCCAGTGAAGCCAGGGTCTCAGTCAATGAGAATAACGAGTTTACTTTTGCTGAAATTAAAGTTCTTATTAATATTTGAAGTATTACATAATTACCCTTGGATTACGTATGATGGTTGTGAATTAGCGTTGTGTATAATTATAAATTAGCGTTGTGTGAGAATGGCATTAGCTGTCAAAAATCTTATATGTATTCGTAATTAGGAAAATAAGCTACATTTGCTTTTGTGCTACTTTGTTTGTCTTTGAGCTTTTGTTCAACAGTTACTATAACTTCTTTAAAAAACGTGTTACACGTACTTTGCTATAGATGCCAGCAGGCTTTCCAACTTTTCTCCAATTTGTGTTTTAGTTAGATGTGCCTCTTTTCCTTGTAGAGGTGATATAGTAAACATTGGTATATATAACTCTTTGATAACTAATAAGTGTAAATAATTTGTTATATTTTACTTACCAGTCTCTTGTTTTTCTACTAGTTTAGATATAATGGACCGTAAAGAGGTGAACGTAGTCGCGTTCAACAATTCAGCTACAGGAACTGTAATCGAAGATTAAGAAAATATTGTTTTTTTTAATAGTAGCACCGCAAAATGACTGCACTACGCCTGATGGTAAGCACAGTACAATCCAAAAACAATGGCGACCACCAAGTGACACACTATCTATCGCCGGTCGCCGCTGTCATGCCGGCCTGCAAAATCTGGATAAGCATAGGCTGATCCCGAAACGCGACCCGCAGAAGCGAATCACTATGACGTGCTTTTTGGCCATATACATGGTGGTCGCAACCCAGTCAGGCTGTAAAACACTACCTACCTAAATAAATGCAAAATGTTAATTATGTATTATCACATATTACTTATAATTATAGATTATTGGACTTCTTATAGACGGTTTCACTGGCTTTAATTATGTTGCTATGAAACGGGTAAGAAAATACATAAATTTAAACTATATCATACAAATTGACACATATTCTACGTATGAGCGAATAACAAATACAAAACTTGAAAGTGAAAATTATTCAATTGTAAAATGTATAATAACAAATGCATCTGTTTATGAGTGTCCTTACCTAAATACATTTCAATATCGGTCTGGACGAAAGCAGTCCATATGCAGCCGACGAATTTACTGGCGACAGAGATGAGACAAAGAGCAGAGTCGTCAATCTTCATACGTTTACTCAGTACCGCTATTGAGAACATTGCACCTGGAATGTAATATCTAATATTATAATTTTTTGTTAAAACTCATTGCAATCTCATGAGAATTGTATACCTATTGGGTAAGTTTTGATGCAAATAAATATATATTTATAAATGTATGAAATCTCCTCTTCTCAACTCGTAGTCCTTTCTTTGTAGTAAGTAATACATTTTTCTGGTCTAAATATCCAAAACAACCAAGCGAAATAAATAATCTGATACAGTTTTATCTTTACGCAATGGCAACTGGTTGTGGTCCTTGGTGATTAATTGGGCTTTCGCTAATTGTGCTTTGGTTAATTGTGCGGATATTGTAATGTTGGCACTTCAGCTACATTTACAGCAATTAATTGTGATCTGATGGTCTTATTTTATGGGAAATTGTATTTTGGGACGATATCTTTCAGTAGAGAGATATTTTTGACGATTAGGATAATTTTTACACTTGTACTTTGTAGATTTAGGATTTACCCAATATCATATAAGGTCGGCCATGAGTCAAAATGATCATAAGATGTATACGAAGTGAAATCCAGACCTATTAGATTGGCTCTCCAGTGCTGCTGCAAGAACTAATTGTGAGTCTCGTCGTCGAATTTTTTACTTGAGTTTTTTTTTTATTCACTTGGCCAAGGCCAATTAAAAAATGTTGTCTTATGGTTTTATGACGAGTAATTATAGAAACTTCGATCTGTGCGACGTTCGTAAAAAAGTGTGTGTGTACTTATGTACACGCGTTAGAAGTTATACTTCTTTGGCGTAACAAGATAAAAATCTTTATCTTTCGCCTTATTATACGTTTGTAGAAAAACCGGCACTAACAATAGAAAAAAGGTATTTAATACATTGAAAGTTTTAATACAAAGAAACAAAATGTAGACTATAGCTAACTTCAGGGTGTCGGTTTTTCGTGACGGTATGCGCGCGCATCGTAATAACTTCAGGTTGTTGGTTTTTCGTGACGGTGTGCGCGCGCATCGTAAAAATTCATAATTTTTCCCTAACGCGGCAAAAGAAGCATTACTTCCAAAAGATAAATGGTATCATTGTTGTCAATTTTGATTGCTTCTTATTTATCAAACTCTTTTAAACCACTTAATAATAATTTAGTGTAAGAAATTTGGATAATTGTCATATGTTGCTTCTATAACTAACGTATAATTACCACGAAGTTTTGTTTATGGCCGCAACAAACGTAGGTGGGGGAATATATTGTCGTTTTGCGTTACGAATTATCGGCTTACATGACAATAGACGCAACACATGAAAATACACACATCAAAAAAGTCTAAACAACATGCGTGATATTACAAATTTTACCTTTTATATTAATTAATTTCTAAGTATTTACTCAAACAAAGTGCGTAGGTAAGTAAACTTTTTTGTTATTGATGACATACTGGCTAGTCGTAAAAAAAATTGATTATGTTTTGTTTTTTCATAAAATTCAAATGACTGCGAATTTGTTTGAATTTAAGTGCGTTTTAATTGCTACGTTTAGTCTTGATTTTATAATTTTACCAACCAGTTAAATAAAGTTAGCGACAAAATTGAATTGTTAGATATTCTTTACGTCATGAAGCGACGTCATTTGATGGCAGATGAAATGCAAAGAGCTGTAGGGATGTTGCAAGCGGGAAGTAATCAATCTCAGGTATCTCGACATTTTGACGTTCATAGAAGTGTTATTTGTCGTCTTTGGCAGCACTACAATAATACAGGAGAACCCGCTGAACAGTACAAGGAGTACAACCACTCGGCAAGACCGCTACATACAACTGACTGCAAGACGCCAGCCGATGTTAACCGCTCGAGAGATAAGTTTGAGGCTACAAATTTCAAGTGGTGTTGATGTAAGTCCTCAAACTGTGCGAAATCGACTGCATGAGTACGGCCTACGAGCTCGACGCCCAATCAGGTGCCCACCGATACGTCACGGGAATCGCGCTCGTCGATATGAATGGTGTAGAGAACGCATAACATGGACCCAGGAACAATGGGATAAAATTATGTTTTCCGATGAGTCGCGATTCGGGTTTAAGCCTGATACAAGAAGGGTGCGAGTGTATCGTCGGCCCGGAAATACTGAAAGGCTCAGGTGCGTTCAGGAAGTTCATCCATACAGCGGCTCAACAGTTATGTTATGGGTGGGTATTATGAAGAACAGGCGAACTGAGCTCGTTTTTGTAAATGGAAATATGAATGCTGAAAATTACATTGAGGATATTCTCAGACCTTATGTCTACACATTTGCACAAACCTTTGGCTCCGATTTTAGGTTAATGCATGACAATGCGCGTTCACATACAGCTCGACGAACCAGTGAATACTTTGCAAAAGAGAACATCCGGGTATTGCCCTGGCCTGCACAATCGCCAGATCTCAACCCCATCGAGCACGCATGAGACATGCTCCAGAGACGTGTTTTGAAGGACTTGGACGGAGCGACAACAACCCAACAGCTGAAGGATTTGCTACAATTCCATAGGAAGCGAATACCGCAAGATGACATAAACAGTCTCATTAATTCAATGAACAATCGTTGCCGACAGGTTCTGAATAGCAGAGGAGACCATACTTTGTATTAAATTGTTCTATTCTTTCACAATAAATACATTTTCTTTAGAAATTTCATTTTGCAAGAAAAATGTTTAGTTTCTTATGTATCTTAGTTTCTACAGTATATTCTAATATTGTTCATTTTTGTTATTAAAAGAACTTATAAAGACAACAGCTGTTATTTTTACATCATAGAACTTTAAAGATATTATTTTAAAAATAAAATACAACGTTGTAATGTGAAGAACCATCTTAAAATTTAAATTAGTACATGTTGCTTAGACTTTTTTGATGAGTGTAGATTCCTAGGTCTGCGATTTCACATACATCAAAGGAAGTTGGAAATGCTAATTTCATGATACTATTTGAATGAGAAAGGTGAGTGAACGTTTTTTTGTTGTTGCCTGTAACGGATTTAATTCTGAGGTTAGTTTTGTTGCGTAAAAATAATCAAAGCTTCGTGACGCAGGTATAGGAGTAGCATTAGAATAGGAAATGATTAGGCTAAGTACATTAATCAAAGATAAACACAAGCGATGAATTCGCGATAATCCTTGTTAAATGCTGCGTAACGATGTGTTTCATTGAAACATTTTCTTAGATTATGTTATATTAAAAATAATTATACTTGATGTTAAATACTATCGTGTTAGCCTGTAACAAATACAGCTGGTCCATTACTTATCGCAATCACGTAGCGTCTGAGTGGTCTGTGATCGAATCAACGTTACTAATAGAGTTGCATATTAATGCAATATGCAAAATAATTGGTGGAAAGGTGTAACGGTTTTAAATAATTCTTTACACTTTTTTATTTTAATTGTGAGGTTGTTCTTTTCTTGTTTAATTAATGGAATCTATCATCGTTAATGTACTATATCCATTCAAAAACTGATGTAGAACAGCCGCTTATGGCATAGCAGTAGTAAATTTTATAAAATTTTGGAACCATTCGAACAAGGCTCTGTTATTTGATAGCTTTTATCCATTACATAAATAGGTGATTGCTGTTTCGGTTGTTGACCTCATTAGAAAGTACGCAAAGTAAAATCAAGAAGAATTAATTCAATTTAGACCCTGAGAAGGCGCCTATGAATGTCAGAACCACCACCGGTTCGGACAAACAAACCAGTCATCGAGAAGAACCGGCAAAACATCGGGGCACCATTTTTCTCATAAGATAAACAAACTTTCCGAATGGTTAGTAACTTGAAAAAAGTATTAATATTAGACTGGTTATAAACTCACCGAATGAATGTAGAATTATGGAGTAACTGATGTAAAGACTATATTGCACCATGTTCCAGTTGAGTCTGTTCCTCACGAACAGATAAAAAACCGTGTGCTCGGCTGTAAATTAATATATAGCTTTTTTTTAATATTGTGATATCCTGCTACAATGTTTTTAAGTTACAACATATGCAGTTTATTATTAATTTCTTTGGGACTAAAATAGTGTACCCAATCACAAGACTGTGCATTAGCTCGTGTAATATTTATATTACTATTAGTTGATTGCTTGTGTCTTGCAACTGCATTTCTTATTTGCCATTCGAAAAGCAATCCATGATCTCTATTATGATCATTTTCAATCGATTCCCTTCGATGTCCAATTTTTACGTTAACGAGTATTGTCGTTTTTAACATATCATGACTATATAAGTTCAAAGCCTTAATATATTGGACAGGAATAATTCAAAGCACTTAAGCATCTGGTGGCAATTGATTTCTAGAAATTAACTAAACTCCAGATGAATCCATGCTAACGAATTACCTAGTTCTCCTTTAGATTTAGCGTGACCTTTGCTTACACCTTTATTTAACTTTAGATGAGTTGTGGCCAAAAGTGAAACTTGTAAAAACTATAAAAACAAACGAATAACTAAAAATTAGATTGAGACAGTCTTGGAACAAAAATGAGCAACATTAATTTCTTTGTTATTAAAACGTTTGAAAGTTGTATTATAACAAAGGTACTTAGGTATTGAGGTGCGGTATTGAGTAAGTACATACACGATCGAGTGTACGATAAAATACTTATGATTTGCTATTACTAAGCTAAAGGATGAATGTACTTGGTAATCAGAAATACACAAGAGAACTCAAAGCTCTATATCTATATATAAATACGTATATATAATGGAAATTTCTTTAGATTGTAGATTGTAGGTGGTAGAGCCACGCTGAAGCTATTACTGGTGGGAAGTATTACTCAGCATGAATGGGTCGGCTCGCCCGGGGTAGTACCACCCTCTCATAGGAAACCGACGTGAATTTAGGTGACCCACCTGTTCGTTTACCTCGTATGATATAAAAAATAGAAGATATAAAAATAGTATAAAAAGATGAATGTTGTTTTTTTTCGGATTACATATTCAATTCTAGGCTTAGAAAATGTCGACAAAGCAATTGATAAAAGACTGCTGACAGAAATAAAAGCTCAAAACAATGGAATAACTGTGATCTTATTTGAATTTTTAAACCAACTATAGCTAGAATTATTAAAATTTCACCATTTGCAAGTATATATTTTTTTTAAATCTCTATTAGCACTTCGAGCAGCGGTTGTATACATTTTATACAGTTTATTACAATCAAATATATGATGGGCTGCTTTTGATTGGGTGTACACATCGCGTTATATTACGTATCGCTAGTCTGGTGCAAGCGCAATACCTCATGAGCATATCGAAGGCATCAGTGACGCGAACCCTTAAGCTTTTGCCATACCATTTTTTTAAATTGTTCAACGTGGTGAAGTAAGTTTTCACTTAGAAAAATATGCCCTTTTTATATTTCAACGCGATATAGCAATTTTGAGACTGTATAATTTGCTTTTTACCTCGTAATTTGTTACGTATATTGCTTAGTGTAACAAAATTTCATCTTGCCCAAAAAATTATGTAAATCGGTTCATTGTCTTTTATACTATAAGCGTGCTAACTAACAAACACACAAGCAGAGACGTAAACTTTTATAATATACAAGGAAGTTCAGTAAAAAGTGCCAGTTTAGAGACTAACATTACCAGCGAATGAGTGTCGGATCATCAGCTAATTAAGGTGTCATCAAGTTATATAAAAATTTAGGAAAATGGCAATAACATATTATAACTTACACGATGTCGGTCCATAAAGTATAAACACGCAGAAGAGAGTCAATATCACTTTAAATCTCCCAGTCGAAGCTCGTCGCCTGAACGCAACTAAAATTGTCTCAGATACGTGGGAAACGTTGAAGAATGATACATTGTTGTTATTCTCTCTTACTATCTGTAAAGGATATCGAACTATAAATACTATTATAATACAAGACATCTTATTAACTACAGCGTTAATTCTATATTTCCAATGTAACGGATGAGTATTTGTTATCTTATTGTTAGGAGTTCTCGTTTAATGATCAGTTTACTAAAATAAGGTAAAATGATTATACAAAATTAATTTTATCTATACATCTATATTATAATAGAAATGTATATCTAACGTGTTTGTAATTTTTAGATTCAGGTAAAAAAATGTTGCAAGTGTCTTGGAATTACTAATAAAATACATTTCAATCCTTTTTAGAAATGTCTGTCGGTCTGTTTGTTTAAATACGCATCTCTGCTAAAGTACTGCTTTCATGATAACATCTCACAAAGAAAACTATAAAGTATATCCTCGAGTAACACTTAGTGTTTGTTTCATTAAAATCGGTCAACTTTATCAAAAGTTATTGTAAACTATTTTTTTACATTTAACTCCACACAGATATAGTCGCGGGCACAGCTAGTATCAATTATGTTTATCCCCAATTTTGTGTTATAATATTAAATAACTAACCTCCTTTATTGTATTTTAATAAAATATGAAAAAAAATAGAGATTTTTAATTGACCGAATTCAACCATTTGATTTGTTACTTCACTGAATTGAATATTTCATATTAACCCGTTCACTGTTACGGAATGTTAATCTTAAGATGGATATAGTAAGTAGATTGGATAAGATTATGAATTAGTATATCAGAGGAAGTTTGAAACTAGCACCTGTGATAGTAATAAAATAGATGGTGAAAAAAGTAGTGGTTTGACCGGTAGCATTACATTCCAACGAATTCCTCGAAATTAGTAAATATATTAATATAAATTGATAACACTATCGGCTGACGGTGAAGGAAAATATCGTGAGGAAACTTGATCCTGAGAAATGTTCTTGTAGTACTGGTATACGGGAAAACAGAACTGTGTATTTCTCAGAGCTTTAAATCGCCAATACGTTGCGGGCTGGCGCGGTGATTATGCCTATACTTTCAGGAAGATGCCTATACTTTCCGGAAGATGCCTATACTTTCAGGTAGATGCCTATACTTTCAGGAAGATGCCTATACTTTCAGGAAGATGCCTATACTTTCAGGTAGATGCCTATACTTTCAGGAAGATGCCTATACTTTCAGGAAGATGCCTATACTTTCAGGAAGATGCCTATACTTTCAGGAAGATGCCTATACTTTCAAGTAGATGCCTATACTTTCAGGTAGATGCCTATACTTTCAGGAAGATGCCTATACTTTCAGGAAGATGCCTATACTTTCAGGAAGATGTCTATACTTTCAGGACAATGCCTATACTTTCAGGTAGATGCCTATACTTTCAGGAAGATGCCTATACTTTCAGGAAGATGCCTATACTTTCAGGAAGATGCCTATACTTTCAGGTAGATGCCTATACTTTCAGGAAGATGCCTATACTTTCAGGAAGATGCCTATACTTTCAGGAAGATGTCTATACTTTCAGGAAGATGCCTATACTTTCAGGTAGATGCCTATACTTTCAGGAAGATGCCTATACTTTCAGGAAGATGCCTATACTTTCAGGAAGATGTCTATACTTTCAGGAAGATGCCTATACTTTCAGGTAGATGCCTATACTTTCAGGAAGATGCCTATACTTTCAGGTAGATGCCTATACTTTCAGGAAGATGCCTATACTCCTGCAGTAAGTAGGTGTATTATAGGCTGATGATGAATGATAACCCGCGACTTCGCCTGCGTTATTTATCTAAACAGTGTAGTTTACGTGCATAGGAAAGAACATAAGCATTATTTATTCCGCTTGGCCGATTTCTCCGCGGTCTGTGTCTTTTTCTCTGAACATGAAGCATATTGTTAAGACCACAAGTAACGAAGACAGAGTCGCGGGTATTAGCTAGATTTAAATATTTATTATGAAATATATATTCTATACTCATTTTTTCTTTATTGTAAACGATGACAATTAAGTATTTGTTTGTAAATATTATTGTTTTGAACGGATGCATTTATTTTCTTAGTGGGCTGGAATCTAGGTTATGTAAATAACATTCGTTTGTTGTTTCATCACAAACAGACACTGTAAGTCTAGTTATGATATAAGCTAATTATTACATAATTACTTATACATAATGTTTACGTATTAATAAAATTGTACTGTCTATTGTTTGTCCGTGGTAATTTGTAACACATGAACCTATTTGGATTAGAATTTTACTGGTAAATAACGAGCTTTCCAGAGTAATATGTAGACTACTTATCATTGCACTTTGCTGGAGGTGATAACAGTAATTATAGAATTCTATAGAAATGACTTAAAATTGGTAAAATGTTTAATTACAAATACAAACAATAAAAGTGAATTAAATGAACAAACAAACCAAATTTTCTTAACTTGACAGTGACATTCAGTCCGTCGAATTTAGGAAATCTCTAAACAAAGATGCAACATTTACTGAGGGTAAACTCGTAACACTCTTTCATTATAACAACTCTCTCATAAATCAATCACTTTATTTTATTCATAACGTATTACGTTTACAACCTTACACATTCTGATGCCATCTTAGTTTTCGCTACTACAGATAATACAATCAACAATGTTTTTTTAAGGTGATCTTGCTTTTACATTGGCCCTACTTACATATATAATGAAAGTATAGTTCCTTTCGGACTCAATCACATCTAAATTACTAGATGTATAGGCATAGGATTATGACCATTCGACGCGAAATGTTTTGTTGATGATTATATGGTAGTTATTTTATGGATTCGATTGTCTCTGTTTCATTGCCATTCCGGCAGTTGCACTTGAGAGCCGCCGCTTAGGCTTAGCGTGTTTACTATCTTAGACAATGTCATAATTTAACATCAGATGAAGAAGAAGAAGAAGAACATTGCCGAAATAGTTACAGCATTTTACATCGAAAAGGAGCCCAGCTCATCATGTGTGCAAATTGTCATAGGGATAATTTTCCGCTGAGTGTGGGCTAGGCTTTATAAAAGCTTATTGTATCCGGCTTATTCGATCCTACGTCACAGACTAGACTACACTATCGTTAGTTCATTTTTTTATACATCTTTATTTATACTAATATTATAAAGCTGCAGCGTTTCTTTACTTGAACGTGCTAACCTCGGGAACTACTGGTCCGATTTCAAAAAGCCTTTCTATGTGAGATAGTCTATTGAAGAAGACTATATATAGGCTATAGATATTTTTTTTATCATAGGAGGCAAACGAACATGTGGGTCATCTGATCTTAAGTGATCACCACCATCCATAGACACCAGCAACACCAGGGAAGTCGCAAGTGCTTTGCCAACCTGTGTATGAGTGAGGAGGGAGGGGAAGTGGGCCTCTGGCGCTCTCACTAACCGAACGAAACGCAACAAAGCAAGCTCTGTTACTTCACGTCGGTTTTCTGTGAGAGGGTGGTAAGCCGACCCATTCATGCTGAAACCAATAATAGCTATAGCGTGGCTCTACCACCATAAGAATAGGTAAGGTAAATAGGAGCTGAGCACCAATGAAGAAAGTTTCCAAATCGTTTTTTTTTTCGTTTTGTGAGCTTCCGCTGCGTGTTAACGTTAGCTCAAAGTAATTATTCCACGCGAACGAAGTCGCGGGCAGAAGCTAGTAAGAAATATTTACGTTCAACGTTATATGTTCTTTACTAAATAACTAGTACTTTCTCAAGTATCTTCAAGCATGATTATAACGATTATCAGTAATTCATATACCTTTATTATAGCTACTCTAACTGATAAACTTGAGTTTATGACACATCAGAGAACAATAAAGTAACATATACCTATTGTAATTATGTATTTATCCATTTATATGCAGAAAGCGATTCGATAAAATAAGCACATCGACATTGTCTAGGAATTATTCATCGGACAATGACTTTTTTAAACTATTTACTATTTACAAAAAGTTTGTATATGTAAAGAAAACTCTTTTATTCTATTTTAAAAATTCTATCAAAGTAAAGAAACAATGCAGTAAACATACATAGGAGAGTTTTTGGCGGGACTGTCATGTAGTGAATTTTATATTTTATTTATAATCTCGTGTTTATTGATTCTATATTTTGTGATATTGGTAGTTTTTTACGTAATACGTAATAGAGCGCCAGAAGCCCACCTCCCTCTCCTCTCCCCCTCACACCCTTTCCCCAAACATAGGCTGGCAACGCACTTTCGACTCCCCTTGTGTTGTTAGTGTCTATGGGCAGTGGTGATCACTTAACATCAGATGACCCACAAGTTCGTTTGCCAGTTATGACATAAAAAAACGTAATATAGTTCGGTTATTGTGCACAATTGAAGTAGATGGGAAATAATACCACGGAGAATGAGTTCTGAAATTACATAAAAACTCCATGGAAAGTTCTAAGTCACCATCTTGTTGGAACATTGAAATGATCATATGACACTTGGCATATTATTATCTACTCGACAATGACAGTAATAATGTAAAAGATAGATTGCCTAAAATAACATTTAAAACAATTCGAAGCAGTCAAAAGGACTGCTGATAGAAATGAAAACTCAAAACAATGGAATTTAAGCTGTAATCTCTTTTTAATTTTTAAGTTAATTATAGTATGAATTATTTAAATCACATCATTTACGGCATCTTGAAGTCGACGCGGTAATGTATTCCATAATCGTATGGCAGTTATTGTGAATGAGTTTGAATATAAATTAGATCTGTGCTGAGGGCACCTCCAGAGTTTTAGTGTATGCCGAACGAAGATCGCGACCGTGAGCCGTTAGGAAAATGAATCGTTCCTGGAGATATTGCGGAAATATAGGGTAAAATAGAACACCATAAACAAAATGCAGTATGTGAGCGTTTCGACGAGATTGGATATCGAGCAAGTTTAGTTGCGAACGAAATTGAGAAATGTGATCGTACTTACGCAGCCCGAAAATGTAACGAATAAGTTTAGGAGGCGATCAAGTTTATTAAGTAACTCCTCTGTAAGATCTGGATAGGTTACATCGGCGTAATCAATTATGGGGAGTATATTTTATACAGTATATTAATTCACCAAACATATTATGGGCTGCACAATCTTAATAAGAGAATTTATTTCCTGCCGAAAACATATTATAAAAAAAACAAACGTAGCGCGGGAACTCCGATTTGAATTTTACAAAGACAGTTGCGTCTACGATCAATTTACCTATATTTAATTAAGTTATTGATCAATTATGTGTCATGATGTTCAATGTAGATAAATGTTGTTTATCGTCTGCGTTTTTTATTATCCCAACTATATATTATTTACACAAAGGAAAAAAACATAGAAGTTTGAAAGCCACAATAAAAAAATCCCTTTAATACACAGTTATTAAAGTTTAACACTACGCATTCAACGATGTGGGAATTGGGGCAAACAGTGTGTTGCGTATATGCAGGAGATCTAAAATATACGGATTATATTATTAACAAAGAAATTTTGTGA
The DNA here is from genome assembly GCA_015888305.1 of Antheraea pernyi. NCBI lineage: Eukaryota > Metazoa > Arthropoda > Insecta > Lepidoptera > Saturniidae > Antheraea > Antheraea pernyi. The sequence goes on along the minus strand of MU158775.1, from coordinate 886,329 downwards.
GTATAGTATATTATTGCTTACATTTTTTTTGTGTTCTTTACCCTCAGTAAAAATATGATTTAAAAAATTAACAACAGACGAAGTCGCGGGTGAACGCTAGTAGAATATAAAATAATTCTTACTATTACTTACTTAAATTCATAAAGACATTAATTATAGTTTTTTTTTATAAAATCAAATGTTGAATATCCCTGCACTATCTATGTTTACGTGTTTTCTTTTTATAGTTTTGTGGTAAAATGACTGGCGACTGCAAAAACAATAGCGACTAATGAATGATATATAATATTTTTATGTATGTATTGAATTTGGTCGAATATAATTGGTTTAAATTTTAAATGTAAATATAAACTACTTAATCTCTCTACTAAAAGGATAATAATTCAGTACTAGAATATCCTAACAAAAGATCTCCTGTAAGCACACTTATATGTTATTGATGCATGGTGGTAGAGGTTTTTCTAAGTCCGCCTAGCTACCACCCTCAAGTTGGAAATCTGTAAAGCACCTATGTGTGTGTTCTGGCAATTGCCCTTGAGAGGCATTAACTTTTGGAGTGCAAGGGGTGTCGAATAACATCATAAGACTTGAGACACCCAAGCCAACCTCTCCTACACGTGGTGCACCCTGCTGAATAACGAACGAGGCAATGGCGAAAGCGGGGTGGTAGGGTTTTACAGCCTCACTGTGTCGCAACCACTATGTATATGTTGAAAAAGCCCGTCATAGTGATTCGCTTCTGCAGGCCGCGTTTCGGGATCAGCCTGTGCATATCCAGCTTTTCACAGTCCGGCATGACAACGGCGACCGGCGATAGATAGTGTGTCACTCGGTGGTCGCCATTTTTTTCGGATTGTACTATGCTTACCATCAGGTATAGTACAATCATTTTGCCGTGCTACAATAAATAAACGCTCACCTATAAATATTTAAAAATATGTTGTGAACCTATTGTTAAATGTCTTAAGGTGCACCAGTAACGTCCTTCTATCTTATCTCTTTCTTGGATAATGCCAATGATTGCTTGATTGTGGTCAAATTGGACTCCATAATTTCCCTTAGCTTAAATTTAAATTAACCGTAACCTTACTTTTGTTGTTTTTAAAATGAAACGATTCACGATGTATCTATACATTACTCGTTTACAAACATTACGCACTTGCGTAGTATTCACCTTCAAAGGTTTATTACAATCGAATGATGCCCGGTCACTGAGCTACTTTAACTGTAGTTTATCTGATCAATAGCGTTATCGGTTCGATAATTTGTCTAATTGCGTTTCTGAACACACAATCATTCGATAATTGTCAGTAAAACTCAACTCCACAACTCAATTCACGACAGTTTATCTTATGGATAATTTTGTTGAGTCAATAACTATTGATAGTTTAACCGAGTTTATCAGAAACCGGGCATGAATAGTATAGAAATGTCTAGAAAAGAAAAAAACACTGGAAATTTCCCTAAGAAACCAGCGTCGTCCATACGAAAAAAAAATATAAAAGTTCAAGGTGAACCACTTGAATTATTATTTGTTATTGAAGCGTTATTTACATCTATATTTATAAAATTATAACGGTCTGCGCTCGTGAGCAAATTACTGCATAGGTTTTGATCAAAGTTTTATCAGCCTGTAAAAGACCCACTGCAAGGCCATAAGCCCTTTCCCGATAGTATAATCACAACACCAGGTGCGACGTATTGACGACTTCAAGCTCTGAGAAATCAATTTCAGGTTTCCTCACGAAGTTTTCCTTCACCGTCAGCCGACAGGGTTACCAATTTAAATTAGTAAATTTACGCCAATTACGATAAATTCGTTGGTATATACCGGAATTCGAATCTGGGGTCATCGGATTGATATTACACCGGACAAACCACTAGTCTACCACGGCTTATCGGTGTGTATATTCTTGTCGTGGAGAAATGGGTAACGCGGAGTGGTTCGCATACGAAGGACAAAGCAGATTAAGTAATGGTATCGCCAAGTATATAATATTTTGATATTCAGATATTGCTAATAATGCAATTTGGATAGTCTGCTATAATTTATCTTTACCTAATTATTTGGGTTTGTATCTATAAAAACACATCTTATCAGAAAGTTGATTAAATTAAAATTTATATGCGCTATATGCCACCAGCTAATCAGTGTAATATTTTACGATATTATTGTTTTATAAATTTTGCATTATCTGTATTATTTTAAACATCTTCCCTATAGATAAAAATTATTCGACGTAAATAATCTATTATTTTTTTAATTTCATTCGACCTTACGTCAAGAAGGATTTAACCAATTTGTTACTTCAAAATAGATTTGTTTATTACTTATAATTTACTATCAAATATTAATAATGAATATATTTATTAAACGGTTTTGTATAAGAAAAACATATAATGTTATATATATCATGCATTTAAATAATTTCATTTTTGTAGTAATTATTTTTTAAGTGAATAACAATACTCCTTATATTTAGTTTTTGTTTATAAATTAACTCGTTGATTGAAAACTATTTTTAGATTAACTATTTAAGTGTATTTGTGATATGTCATTTACATTTCAATGCTATGATAGGTGTGGTGTACCTTAAGGAATATAAATTTAAATATAATAAAGAGTGTACTCACCGGAGGCAAGCCATTATCAAGCAGAACTTGATCTGGTTCTCTTAATGAGAAAACGCCATATAATAATATAAGAACAAATAATACAGTTGTTAAAGAAAATATTCCATAGTATCCCATTCTACGCAATAATATCCCACTGATCCCAATACCGATTGGAAGGCCGGCGGTAAAGCAAAAGTTCACGACACCAACTCTAAAAGTTCTCGACTCTTCAGAAGTTATATCACTTATATAGCTGAATACACCAAGAAACATTGTAACCCAACCACCAGTCACGGCTGGGAAGAAAGTCTCCATGAATACGGTTACTTCGACGGGAATCTCATAGAAAAAATAGACATTTACTAAATTACTTATAGATGTCATAACTTCTCCGCAAATTGGTAGCATTATGCATAATTTTCTTTTCCCTGTTCGATCACTCCAAGCACCTAGGAACATTATAATTATACACGGCAGAGCGGTTTGTATGACGCTCTTTTTGCTCTTCCAAATATCAATAGAGGAAATTAGTTTTTGCACTTCCCTTTCATATTCACTGTAGTTGTTACTCGTCTTTTTAACTAAAGCGTCGCAGATCACATCATCAAACTTTAAATTAACTCTACACGCTTTATCTAAATTAAGATTTGTCATAGCAAATCTTGCTATCACACTGGGTATTATCAAACCAGCCAATAACGGTTCAACTGTTATGTTATCCTTTATGTATCCTAATTTCTCTCCGAACGATTTGTCTTTATAAAGATTTTCAATTTTGTTTAGAGGTTTTACCTCTACGTCCTCAGGTTTCGGTTTCTCTTCAGCCATTATGTTGGTTTTATCACTGCCTTCTTTCCGTTTTATACTGTGCCCATTGTTTATATTTTAGCACTGAAGCACAACCGTCCGTGTCTGTTGCAATCTTTGATTTCACATATTGTCTGCTGCTATGTAAGATACAATTATTACCGTTTTTATTAACAAACGATATGTGTGTATTTGTTTGATATCAATTACCGATTGATAAGAACAATGGCGTACAAATACAAATGATAAAGGACTCTTGATACGTTCTCAATAGATTGCTGCAACTTATGTTGAAATAATTACTCTATGTACATGCGAGTCCATTTTATCTATTCCTTTATTTGATGCTCGCTGGCCAGCAGTTGATAGTCGACTGGTATCTGAATAAAGAAACAAAATTAATATAGATGGTTATAGCGCGGCTTCGCTAACAATGATTTTATATTTTTTCCTTGTTGTTTTTTGTCTTTAATTTATGCAGGCTTTTTATGCTTGACTTTTTGCTAACATATAAAATATAATTTCGATCGTTAACCTCTTCTGTCTTGTTGATAAAATAAATAGTAATGTATATAAATAAAATGATAGATATCTGTGAATGTGTGCGTATCATGCAAAAATTACTGTAAAGGTTTCGATCAGTTTTTTTAGTTTTACTTCTTCGATACTTAGTCCTTATTACGATATCTCCATTTAATATAATGTTTTAAGAAATTACAATATCCATAAGCAGTACTTATTCAGTGAAGTGTGAAGTGGGGCAAGCGGTGTGGTGCGCATGAGCAGGAGAGGGTAAGGAAACAGATAACATTGTTTATAGAGAAATTTTGTACGCAAAGTATGTTTTTACTTTTTTTTCTGTATATACCATATTGCTGTGGGAATAAACGCAGAACTAATAAATATTTAGACAATAATGAGCAATTAACACTAATGAAAACAATTTCTTTTTTTACTATTAAGCTTTGAAATCGCTTACGTTTCTAGTTTCGAACATCAGTACAGTTTGTTTTAGTTTCTTATTAGATCATTAAGTAATTTATGTAAATAGATTGCAGCCAAATTTAGAGATTGTAATGACAACATTCGGTCATTTAGGTGATATCAAAGACAAATAATTATCAATTATTTATATCTACAAATGTCTTTTATAATCTGTAGAGGATAAATAATAAATAAATCGTTAATCACAATAATTAATGTGTCGTTTGATTTATGTTAATTTCCTACGTTAGATCATAATGATCAATTTCATCATCATCATCATTAAATCATACATTTGCCAATTTCATTATAGATATCAACTATTGGAAAGGGCTAATTTCATGAGGTAATCTAATCGATTCAGAAGTATCTTCGTAGTTCAACTTTGTTGAGAAGAACAATCCACGGTACCGCCGAGTAAGTTGACATATGTGTCGCTACATTTCAAAATCAGCTAAATATGATTTTAACCGTTCCTAATATTTTTCAAAATCTTTAATTTTTGTACACATAAAGTATGAAGATCATAAAAAAACTAAAAACCTTCTGAACGGCAAAATTTGAACTTCGTTCTTGGTGAATAAAATCTAGAAATATTAAAAAAAATTAAAGATGTTATATGAAAATTTAAAATTTTTGTGGATTATAACCTAAAGAAAGGATAAAGGATCTAAATGAAACCGCCATAAAGGCAATAACGTCATTAAAAAATCCGTCATAAAACAGTTAATAGATAAATGAAAACATAAATATAAATAAATAAAAATATAAAATAATATCTAATAAAGAAATAATAAAAGAAAACACCCAATAGTTGCTCACAGATACGATTTTTGACTTGCACAATAAATAAAACAATAGCAAAAAAGGTGCGGACCAAGATTCTGCAGAAAAGAAGAATGTAACGTATATAATTAAGTCCTAGGAAGGAAATTTGGCCATATTGTAGTTCAGATAAGATATTTAAAAAATGACGTAATTTTAATGAAAAATACTTTGGAATACAATCTATTTAACTTTGAGAAGGAGTTTAATCTTATTAAAAACATAGTATTGATTATTTAAATTCTACAATGAATCTGAGAATTTAAAGCTGACGTCCGCACGTATTAGTAAAAAACAATTGGTTTGCAGTCACGTGTATGAGTCTGTAAAATTTCTACATGACTTGTGGCCTTGAAGCGTCCTGAATATGTACTCAGTGTGTGTATAATTAATTTGTTTTTGTCCGTGTACATGAAGCCATACCTACATCAAATAAATTATTTTGCATTTTTTTTATTCCATATTTTTTATAATAGTAGCTTTAAAATTAAATAATAAAGCCGCGTTATTTTTTTGTAAAATTATTTTATTGTATACTCGCTATGTCCACGACTCCACTAGATTTTTTTAAGAGTTTCCCTTTTACTTAACTATTTATTGCAGAATCTTCTCGTACAATATTGATTACCTCAATTATAAAAACGTTTGAAATGTATTTTATTTCTTATTCCAGGATACCTGCAACAATTTTTTTCACAAAAATCTAAGACGTACAGACACGTTATATTTAAATCTTATTATACATATGAATAGATTTAATCGTATGGCTAAACGAATATCCACCTTTTACTATCGTCGATTGAGCGATTACTCTATTTGTCGCTGCAAGGTTCTATTTGTGTTTGTGTGTGTGTTTGAATTCTAAAAATTTGTTACTCTTTAGCAGCAGCCGGCGAGCACGTGCAGGGGAATTAAATGTACACTTCCCGTAATAATAAGTGTACATAATTCGCAGTCGTAAAGAACTGATATATTATCTATACTAATACTTATGTTATATAAATCTTTATTTATATAACATAAGTTTTACCGTGTGGTGCCGGTAGAGTAGAATAGCACCACCCTATATCTTCCCGTGGGTATCGTAAAAGGCGATTAAGGGAGTGTGAGATAGTAATGACCCCTTGTACTTTCTCACTGTGATACTGTACCATCCGTCTGAGTCCTTCTCCGGTCGTAACGGTTCCCGTTCCACTGGGTCCAGAAGAATAAGGACGAGTATGTGCACCTGTGTCTTGCGCGTACACTTGTGCACCTTAATATATCCTGCGCATATGACCGCTTCTGATACTGGACTCCGAGTACGCAAAAGTCCTGTGGCGATGGGTAAAGGTAGAGAGGTCTAGCCTGATGCAAGCTAGACTTTGTCTGATACCTGCATACAGGCGGTCCCGGGGATGGGAGTACACGCCGTGGTCGTTTCAGTGCGGCACATTTGGGGCGACAGCGCGGGTTCGGCAGCACTCGGGATGACAAAGCAGCCCTGTTTAGGGAGGCACTGCTTTCTCCGCTCAGCCGGGGAGGGGGCTAGAAAAGGTGCCCTAAAAAATGCTCGTCCCAACTTGGTAGATGGTAGTAACCGCGGCTATCATCGCATCATTCAAATCGTGGTCGACGTCGCAAACATAATTTCAAAAGAACACCTATTATGACATTCGGTGCGTGGAACGTGAGAACGCTTCTTGATCGAGATGGCAACGCCTGCCCTGATCGTAAAACCGCCATAGTAGCTCGGGAACTTCATCGCTATAACGTGGATGTGGCTGCTCTCAGCGAAACACACCTTCCCGATGAAGGAGAGCTGGTGGAAGTAGGTGGCGGTTACACTTTCTTCTGGAAAGGTACCGCTACCTCCGAATCTCGACGATCAGGTGTGGGATTTGCCATCAAAAATCACTTAACAAAGCGTTTAGAGGAGTACCCTGTACATATCTCAGACCGTGTTACCACACTGCGCCTTCACCTGGACAAAGACAATTACCTTAATGTCATCAGTGTCTATGCTCCAACGCTTGACAAGTCTGATGACATCAAGGATAAGTTCTATGAGGAAGTGACTCATTGCCTCCATAGCATAAACGCCAAAGAGCAGGTTTTATTGCTGGGCGATTTCAATGCCAGGGTTGGTCGGGACTATGAGGCTTGGCCTGGAGTTCTGGGTAGACATGGAGTTGGCAACATGAACAGCAATGGTCAGTTGCTGCTCAGTCTTTGTGCTCAATACGGACTGGCAATTACGAACACTATGTTTAGACTTGCCGCCAAGTACAAGACAACATGGATGCACCCAAGATCCAAGCATTGGCATTTGATTGACTATGCAATCGTGAGGCAAAAAGATATCAGCCAAGTGCAAGTCACTCGCGTCATGCGTGGTGCGCACTGTTGGTCTGATCACCGACTTATTGTCACTAAGCTGCGAATCCGCCTCTATCACCCACGTAGATCTCCTATAAAAAAGCTTGCGTCTTTGAACGTGGATAAGCTAAAAGATCTTACGGTTAGGGTGAACTACGCTGAAGCCCTGTCTAAAAAGCTGTTGCCAGTTAATGAGGTAGGTGATGTTGTTGCTGCCTGGGAAACTTTGTCATCTCACATCATGGATACCGCTTCAACTGAACTGGGTTCAAAATTACATCGCAACGAAGACTGGTTTGATAGAAATGATGAAGTCCTACGGGCAGCATTCGACAAACACCGAGATCTCCTGCGACAACACAAACGACGAAGTGGATGCGTTGCGGTTAGTGCGGCTAGAGGTTAGTGACCTCGAATTGCGCAAGCTGTCTCGAAACATGAAAGACAAGTGGTGGCAGGACAAAGCTAGGTATATGTAATGGCTCACTGACACAAACCAGCTGGGAGAGTTCTACGGTGAGGTACGTAAGCTGATTGGTACATCCTACCACGCAAGGGTGCCTTTAAGGTCTCTAGACGGTAGTCGCCTGTTGACGAGCAAGGAGGATGTACTAAAGCGCTGGGCGGAGCACTTCTTAAGTCTAGCCAAGTTGAAAAGGCTGCCGTCTGTGCGGAAGCGGATGCGGACTCCTTGAGAAACTGTTTGTATGACTTCTCTAACTACCACCGCAAAGTATAAGGCAAACAGAGTAGGCGCTATAACGCACCCTTGCTTCACCCCACAGGTAACGGGGAAGACGTCTGTCTGTTCACCGTCTACGCCAACGCAGCATTGCATGTTGTCATGCAGGAGTCTGAGAAGTCTCACAAACTTTTCCGTGCACCCGAGCTTACCTAGCACCAACCATAGAGCTTCCCGAGGCACGCTGTCGAAAGCCTTTTCCAGGTCAACAAAGCAAAGGTAAAGCTGACGACCCTGTTCTCTGCTCTTTTCTTGCAGTTGACGCACAGAAAATATAGCTTCGCATGTTCCTCGGTCTGGTCGGAAGCCAAACTGGGTTTCTGGCAGAATCTTTTCAGACAAGTTCTTTAGGCGGTTTAAGAGAACTCTAGCAAAGACCTTTCCGGGGACTGTAAGGAGAGAAATACCGCGATGTGTGTTGCAGTCAGATCGTTCACCTTTGTTCTTGTAGAGAGTGCTTATGCGCGATACTTTAAAGGTATCAGGTCCCTTTTGCTTTTGAGCTGGACGAGCCTCTGTCGCGTGACGAGGTTGTTACTGCCATCAGACAGCAACAAAACAAACGGGCGGTTGGCATTGACTTCATACCGGGAGAGCTGATAAAGTACGGTGGAGAGGAGTTGCACACGTTGGTGTGGGAACTATTCGTTCGCATGTGGGAGGAGGAGCGCATCCCTGATACCTTTAAAGTATCGCGCATAAGCACTCTCTATAAGAACAAAGGTGAACGATCTGACTGCAACTCTCATCGCGGTATTTCTCTCCTTACAGTCCCCGGAAAGGTCTTTGCTAGAGTTCTCTTAAACCGCCTAAAGAACTTGTCTGAAAAGATTCTGCCAGAAACCCAGTTTGGCTTCCGACCAGACCGAGGAACATGCGAAGCTATATTTTCTGTGCGTCAACTGCAAGAAAAGAGCAGAGAACAGGGTCGTCAGCTTTACCTTTGCTTTGTTGACCTGGAAAAGGCTTTCGACAGCGTGCCTCGGGAAGCTCTATGGTTGGTGCTAGGTAAGCTCGGGTGCACGGAAAAGTTTGTGAGACTTCTCAGACTCCTGCATGACAACATGCAATGCTGCGTTGGCGTAGACGGTGAACAGACAGACGTCTTCCCCGTTACCTGTGGGGTGAAGCAAGGGTGCGTTATAGCGCCTACTCTGTTTGCCTTATACTTTGCGGTGGTAGTTAGAGAAGTCATACAAACAGTTGAGAGACTCCTTGAGAAGGAGTCCGCATCCGCCTCCGCACAGACGGCAACCTTTTCAACTTGGCTAGACTTAAGGCTCCCACTAAAGTCTCATACGCTCTGATCACTGAGATCATGTATGCTGATGACTTGTGCTTCCTAGCAGAATCCCTAGACGGCCTGCAACAGCTGATGTCCGAATTCCACCAAGCCTGCCGTAAGTTTGGCCTGAAGATCAGTGTCAATAAGACGCAGGGTATGTCCCTGGAGATACACGGTCACGAGACACTGAACATAAAACTTGTTGAGGATGTTCTGAAGCAGGTTGATAAATTTCGCTATCTGGGGAACACTGTAACATCTAAGTGTGACCTTGATGCTGAGATCAATAGCAGGCTGGGTGCCGCAGCTGCGGCATTTGGTAAGCTATGTTCCAAGGTCTTTTGCTCGCATGACCTTAAGTTGGCCACTAAAATATCGGTTTACATGGCAGTCGTGCTGCCAAACCTCCTATACTCCTCTGAGACGTGGTGTGTATACCGCCGTCATATTCGCACTCTGGATCGCTTCCACCTTAAATGCCTTCGTACTATCATGAAGATCAGATGGTCCGATAGAGTGCGAAATACTGAAGTTTTGCGACGAGCCAATGTTGGTGGCATTGAAGCTTATTTAATTCGTCGACAGCTTCGGTGGTGTGGTCATATATCGCGTATGGCGGAGGAAAGGTGGCGAAGCGCATCTTCTACTCTGAACTGGAGGAGGGCAAGCGGACTTATGGTGGTCCCCTCCTCCGGTACAAGGATGTCCAAAAGCGGCACATGAAGAGATGCTATATAGAGCCCTCTTGTTGGGAACGTTTGGCAGCACAACGGCTAGAATGGCGCAGAACGGTGAACAGCCAAGTACGCGAGTTCGAGGCTCAGCGTAAAGCTGACCTTCATCATACCAAACGCGACCAGTTAAAGGCTCGCCCTCCTGCTGCCATAACATATCATTACGAGAACGGCGTACTTACGTGCCCTCAATGTGCACGAAGTTTCGCCGCGAAGATAGGCTACATAAGCCATCTTCAAGCGCATCAGCGCCATTTCTAAGTTTAGGGGTCAAAGTGGTCGCCATGGCCGAAACCGGTCGGAACAATCATCATCATTATCATATAAATCTTTATATATAAATTTCTTCTGTATGTGTGTATGTCACTTAACTCCACCGAAACGGCTGGACCGATTTTGATGAAATTGTGTGTGCGTGTTCCAGTGGATCCGAGAATGATTTAGATTCAATTGGAACCGGTAGGTGGCGTTGCGGCTGAATTTTAGTTTTTTTTTATTAACAAGTCAGGACAACGTCCACCCGGCCCGCTAGTCTATACAAATATTATAAAGAGGTAAAGTTTGTGAGTTTGTGACGTTGTAGGGGGTAATCTCAGAAACTACGGGTCCGATTTGAAAAATTCTTTCAGTGTTATATAGCTCATTTATTGAGGAAGGTTATATACCATCACGCTAAGACCAATAGGAGTGGAGCATCAATGAAGAATGTTTCAAAATCGGGTTTATTCCTCTAGATAACTTCCGCTGCGTGTTAGGGTTAACCTAAAGTAACTATTCCACGCGAACGAAGTCGCGGGCAGAGGCTAGTGTTATATAAAGGGGTAAGGTTTGTGAGGTTGTAGGAGGTAATATCTGGATCTACTGGTCCGATTTGAAAAATTATTTCAGTGTTAGATAGCTCCTCTATCGAGAAAGGCTGTATATCATCACGCTAAGACTAATAGGAGTGAAGCACCAGTGAAGAATGTTTCAAAATTGAGTTTATTTTTCCTTTTAGAGCTTCCGCTGCGTGTAAGCGTTGTAGCCCAGTAACTATTCCATGCAGACGAAGTCGTGGGCAGAAGCTTGTTATTCAATGAAAGAGGAGAAGTTATTTAGTTGGGATTTTTTTATCCCGTAGAAACGGTCACTGTGATCGCTACATATTATAAAACAAAGTCACATGCCACGTCTGTCTGTCTGTTCGCGATAAACTCAAAAACTACTGAACGGATTTTTATGTGATTTTCAACAGTAGATAAAGTGATTCATGAGGTACTTTTAGGTTTATAATTTGTCCAGGTTTATTTTTGTTGTCAGGGCGGGACAGCGTCCGCCGGGCCCGCTAGTTTAAATATAAGTTACTTATTTTTTTAGTAAATGTTACTTTAAACATGTATCTACAGCCTTATGTTGGTTAATATTTAATGCAACGGAGTATACTGATAGTCATTTTGTGCGCATTTTTAGTGAACGTTGATTGGTCGAAAACACAGAATCATTCTATATTAGTTACTTAAAAGTATACTTACGATGAATTTCTACATTCTTAACTACAGAGTTGAATGATTCACCGTATAAAATTGCACCCCCTAATTCACCAACTTCCAGATTTATTTTTGCAAAAAAATCTAACCTATGTGATGGACATATTTGAACATCCACTCTTACAAACATGAGATTTGAAATGAAGATATCACAGATAATAATATGCATTTATTAATAATTTTTCATTTCTACGGTGTGGTTAAATGTACACGGCAATTATTTAAGACAAAATTGTACGGTGATAAATGGTTGGGAAAAATCGAGATATCTGCTCTATTTTAACTCAATTGTAGGTAGCGTTGCAGCAATTGCATCAAGTAAAAAATAACATAAAATAACGAACGTATGTCGAGCAGCGATGTTATTAATCTCTGATAGATTAAATCCGCCCGCGTTTTTTGTATACCACAAAACTTATAAACTGGTTTTTATTGCATCGTTTTTAAGTGCCCAGATACATTATGCAGTCTTTTAATTTACTTTATTTTTATCTTAGCAAAGAGCTTTATAATGTAACTAAAAAATGAAAGCGTTTTTATAAATAAATAAACCGTGTTAAATCGAATATCACAAATAAACATTTAATCTAATAATTTTTTAACCAATTAATGTTTTACATACACCAACTGCATAAATAACTTAGTAATCCCGTATACATGTATAGGATTTTGTAAATTCTTTTACCGATAGAAAGCCACGTTATTTGTGAGTGTTATAGGCTATATATCATCACGCTAAGACCACTAGGAATGGAGCAACAATGAAAAATGTTTTCATATCGGGGTATATTTTCTTTTTTGAACTTCCGCTGTGTTGGCCTAAAATAACTCTTCCACGCGTACGAAGTCACGGGCAGGAGCTATTAAGTAATTATATTATCTATACTAATATAATAAAGAAGTAAAGTTTGTGAGGTTGTAGGGGGTAATAGCTGGGGAGTCGGTGAATGGTCGAAAGAAAACGTTTCTTAAAAACGCTGCCTTAACTATGAGAGATATACGATTGAGTTCTAGAGAAAAGTGGTTGCTTAATAATGCCTATTACCGCCCAACGAAGTGGGCACTGGTCGGCTAGTATTAAATAAGATTGTTTAGTGCGATTGCCAAGTTAATCTATTTAAACTTAATGTAATATTAATATGGTCATTATAAGATGTTGTTAGGTTAGCTAATTACATGGCAATGGCAGTTTAAACTGCACAGGCCCATGTGGTGGAGGCGTATTGTGCCGGTGCGACTCCCACAGTTCGTCAGGGGGTCTAACACTCACTCCCCCTTTGAGGGGTCTACCATCTCTGACCCCTCAGACCGCAGTCAGGGCCTCTTGAGGGGCTTACACCTGTCGCGGAAGCAGAAGCAGTGCCAGCCGGCAGTCCCTGCTCCCCCACCTAAAAAGGTATAGGAAGGCACCTTGGGGTTTTAGTCCGTGCAAATCGGACATAACCCATCCTCAGCTGCCCGACGGGATGGGAATCTGTTACGGATCTCCCCACGTATAAAAAAAAAGGTTAGCTAATTACGTAATGACTTAAGACAGAAGGTCCCTTAAGTAGGGACTTAATAAAGTAACCGACTTCGTATTATATGGATCTCAACTTTTTACGGTAGAAGGACTGAGTTGTGAGACTTGGTTTTTTTTTTGTTGGTACATGGATTTCATAGTCCATTTTCTTTTACCAAATTCTTGTACGCTACCCGAATTTTGGATGATTCTAAGAGTTTTGTGTTTCTAACAGTGCTATAAAAGCTATCATTATAATTTCCTGTTACATGATTTACACGCGAGCTCTTAACTTTGCCGTAAACGATGACTGAACATTATCTATAAGTCATTTAATGATAATAACGGATGTAACGTTACGGTACGCTGGTTCGACAAAATATACTGTGTATATAATAAGTTACATTTGTAAAAAAATGTCCGTACTTTTCGAGCAATTTACGTAATTAATGTTTACTTGGGTTTTTTCTCGAACTATCTCAATTAACGGGCATTAGTTAGGCGTTAGGCACGTGATCGCGTAATAGCGTTCTTCCGTTTATGGGTTTACATGTCTCTGTTTAAGAATTTTATACAATGATAAAATTATTATATTTTAGGTAGGTCGAGAGTAATCGAATCAAAATTACTTTATTCAATTTAGACTTTGAGAAAGCACTTATGAACGTTAAAGTACCACCTGTTCGGACAAACAATCCCATCATCGAAAAGAACCGGCAAGAAATTAGATTTTATCTTTTTATTATACACTAGATGACCCGGTGTACTTCGTATCACCTATCTTCTTAACGACATGAAAACTCTCTCTTGGCTAAAATGGCTGAAAATTTTGATCGGTAATGTCAGGCATTACTATTTTCATAGGTTTTTATACAACACAAAATGTTATAAAAAATGACATCAAATATCTTTGAAAAGATAACGTAGTATAATAGTTAGTTGAAAAAAAAATAGTTTAAGATTATTAAATAGCTATTATGCATAGCCCATGTTACAAAAAGTAGATCGAGTAGCAGGACAACCGAAGTACATCTCCCAGTTACTATCTGCTACGTTGTGCTGAATGTAAAACAATAACTGCAGATTACTTAAATTTTTGTGTAATACGTGGTCAATGCTTAAGCCGAGGAAAACGTATTTATAGGGCTAAACTACAGAAAAATCAATTCAAGCACAAATTTACATCAAACCAAAAATTAGACATTGCAGGACAAAATGGAGTGTTTCGAGATTTTAATATAGCCCCCGAAGAGCTAAAAGAAGTAGATATGATTGAAGGATTGGGGTGTAAGGGGTGTCAAATAACATCATAAGACTTGAGACACCCAAGCCAACCTCACCTGCACGTGGTGCACCCTGCTGGATAACGAACGAGGCAATGGCGAAAGCGGGGTGATAGGGTTTTACAGCCTGACTGGGTCGCAACCACCATGTATATGGTGAAAAAGCCCGTCATAGTGATTCGCTTCCGCGGGTCGCGTTTCGGGATCAGCCTGTGCATATCCAGCTATTCGCAGGCCGGCATGGCGGCGGCGACCAGCGATGGATAGTGTGTCACTCGGTGGTCGCCGTTGTTTTTGGACTGTACTGTGCTTACCATCAGGCAAAGTGCAGTCACTTTGCCGAGCTACAATAAAAAAAAAAAAAAGGAAGTCAAGAGCAAAACGTGACTGCTGCTCTGGTACACCCAGACTTATCAGAGCCACCGGGTCACACTTTACAATATTGACAAATGATTGCCATTTCCCCAATTAAGACTGATTTGTCAGCACAATAATCTACTTCCAGATTGTAGTGGAATGCTACTCGTTCCAGGTTGACAGGAGCACTTCTTTTGAAGTATCCCTCGATTTTCTTTGGCATTTTCAAACAATAACAGAAAACAAATTTCTCACGCACTTACAAACTGATGATAGAATATTTGAATAACGGTATAATGGTGACAGAATGATAGGGAAATTTATAACCTTTCGTCTGACTTTCGACAGACGTCAGAAATATAAACATTTGACAACCATCTGACATCATCAGAAATATTATTTTTACGTATTCCACTTTTATATTGTGTGTGTGAAATGGCACAATAAAAACTTTTATTTATTTGCCTTCCAAACAATGACGACTATCGAAATATGTCAATAAAATTACAAAAATTTCTGAACTAACCATTATTGACAGGAAAGTAGGTAGAACAGTTTATATGGGAAAATGAAATTGTTTTTTTACTTTCCTTCTCGCAATTTTTTCATATTTTCTCACCGTTTAAACCTTCCCTGGACTACGACAAACATTTCAAAACCAAAATCAGCTAAATCGTCCCAACCGTTCTCGAGTTTTAGCGAGACTAACGAACAGCGATTGATTTTTATATAGATAACACAACATATTTTTAATGTCCAAAGGAGGCAAACGAACAGTTGAGTTACCTAATGTTAAATGATCACCACCGTCCATAGATACTTGCAACACCAGAGGAGTAGCAAGTGCGTTGCCAGCTTTTGTATGGGGGAGGTATAGGGAAAGGAGAAAAGAAAAGGGAAAGTGGGAAAGGAGGTGGGCCTCCGGCGCTCTTACTGACCGAACGAAACGCAACAATGCAAACACTGTTACTTCACGTGCGTGTTCTGTGAGAGGGTGGTACTACCCCTTCTATATTGTTTGAACCGTATAATAACGTATACACATTAAAACATGCTTGACATGGTGCTTGAACTTATTATCAGGCAACTCGGTAATATGCTTTAGGACTTTGTTATAAAACCTAAAACTTTTATCTAAAAAAGTGTTACTGGTCTTTGTGAGCCTGAAACATGGAATGTTTGTACACAAGTTTGTCATTGTTTCTAGCATTTAAACTATGTCGGTTTTTTTTACAAAATCCAGCTTGTCTAAGTTTTTGGGGACAAACATACATAAAGTAACTTATTGCGTTGGTGTATTTTGAATATATTGTTAATTAAACTTCAGAACTATCCATACAATAAAATTATCGTTAACTATTAATAAAACAGCTGGTCATAATGTCAAGGTTTGTTGTGCATTTGTTTTTGTCATTAGTATTGCCACTTTATATAGTTACCAAATAGGTGGTTAAATATACTAAATATGAAATAAGTGGTAAAGTATACTAAACAGTGAGGTAGTTACTATGAACTGTTTCTGCTCATAAGCTGGGAATCCGCTATTTTGCATATATCGTATACAACAAATAAAAATTAACAATTTTAAATCTGTTCATATATCATACATTAAATAGATTAGATATCAAGTCTCTTTATTTGGTCATACTAGCTACAGAGCCAATGTAGGATATTTTTCCATCGTTCTCAGACTACCACGTCAATATAACGACCTGATTAAAAAAGATCACTACATAGATTTATTCGGTAAGACACTTATGCATTTAAAAAAATAAATTAGGAAATTAATAACTTCCCGATTTTTTTTCCATAATTTATTAAGTCATTATATTATATTAGTTCTACTATATTTTCTTGTTATTTTTTCCTTTTTTTTAATTATTCTTATTATCTTCTGTATTGTATAATGAATCTGTATTTTATTTTATGATAAATACTGTAATTGACTATAATTAGTGGTATAATTAAATAATTTGCATGTACTTTATTGCCAATTTACTATGTTCCTATTGTCGATTCTTTTCTGTTAAATAAATAAATAATATTCTATTCTATAACCTTATCATCATCATCTATATATTAATACGTGAAGCCTAAACTTTGTACCTCTTTTTAACAGAATTGGACGAACGGATAAACGTGAAATTTGGCATAGTTAAAGTTTATATGGAGGAGAAGTGCAGAAAGCTATTTTTTATATAAAATGCATTACAAGCATATTAAATTAATTAAAATATACATTACTCACACTACTGCTCGAATTTTACACAACATATACACACATATAAATAGAAAAAACATTTTGACGGATGTCACTCTTACGTTCCAATATTTTACCTTTTCAATATTTTTAACATGACTGACGTTGCATGCCTTACATGCCCTTTGAAATCAACTGGTCAAATTGTAAGTTAATTTTATAATAATATAATATATAAATTCACAATTTAAATAATTATCTTTAGTAAATTTATGGAACCACAGAAATAATGATTATTCTTTTTAGTTTTTATTTATTTAATCATAAGAGTAAAGCAATATTACCAAAGTCAAAGTTTATATTTAGTATGTTAAGTTTAGTATTTTTTTGTGGCGAATAATGATTCAATAAAAAAATGAGCCAAAAATACTTTGTAAAATCAAAATCAGAAAATTTGTTTGACCATGAAAGTAATCCACGACTTAGATTCTTAGTTCAACTTGATTTATCAATTATACTTATTACAGTTGATTTTGAACAAAAACGAATTCATTTTGAAAAGTTAATTATTTCAAGTAAGTTCAAAAACTTCTTTTTTTTATTCATTAATTGATTCTATTGTGTATCCATTACTTTTTCAAATGATGATACTGGTTGTATTACTATTCCTTATAATGTACAGACTACATTTAATTCAATATCACCCAGAAATACCACATACCCATGATATCGTGTAAAATTAATTGATAATTGTGTCATGAGTTGCGATAAATTTTGTTATTTTCGTAAAATTATCTTTTCTCAAAATTTGAGAGCCTTACCACCTTATATAACCGCTTTTTTGTTTATACAATTTAAAAAAGTGGCAAATAACTGAGTAGCCATGACGAAAACCTTTGATAATAGAAATATAACTAACTAAATACTAACTTTGACAAAAGAACCCGAATAAAGTTCAAACTTTAAAAATTAATGAATTATGGTCGAATGTGACCACTGGGCGTTGTATATAATAATTTCATGACAGATTTATTGTACATTTATTAAGTCTACTAATCATTTAGTAGTCAAATTTGACCATAATTTTTTATTTTTCTAAATTTAACATTAACGAAAAAGAAAATCCCTGTGGCTTGTATTGATGATACTAAAGCTCGCCGATATCTACTAAACAAAAACTAAATAAAGAAAATTAGTTCATGAACAGATGTCTTTAACTGTTTTTTCTCTACCTATTAATACATAGATTTATGATTATTTGAAAGCTATGAACTAATGAATATGAAATAATGAATATTAACCTCATTCCCTAAAATCTTCAAAACATGTTAAACTTGTCAACAGTAACTCAAAAAAACAAAACCAGTTAACGGTAGCTATTAATAGTAACAAGAACAATAATTAAACAGTTCCCAAAAGAACTCTACTATAGAGAGATAAAAATATAAAGGCGATTTCAAAAAACATACCAACTCTATTCTGCACTTTTAAAAGAATAAATCACTAAATAGCAGTCGACGTGTAACTCTCGCAGATATTCGTTTAATACAGTATACAATGGATTCAATTTCATAAACTGGTATGTTTGTCGATGTTTCGGCTTATTCACAGATTCTCGACAAGTTTCTAGATGTTTCGGGAAGATCTCATCGCACTAGTCGTGTCAGTGGAATAATTTTACGTGGACTTTCTAGAGATTAGAAATCTATGTCTTTGGAGGCATCAATACGGAATCACTATCTGTATATATAATAAGAATGTAAAAATAATGTCTGTAATTTTTAGATTTTTGTGGAAAAAATTGTTGCAATTTTCTTGGAATAAGTTATAAAATACATTTCAATCATATTTAAAAATATCAGTCTGTCTGTCTGTTTGTGTGAACGCGCATCACTGCTAAAGTATTGCGTTTATAATAAAACCACACCAAGAAAATCATAAAGCATTTCTTCGAGCAACATTTTGTCTTGGTTTCATTAATATCGGTTCAGTCTAGCAAAAGTTATTATAATTTTAGTGACGACACGACTTAAGTACGAGATAAAAGTAAATAAGTAAATGGACTTACTATATTCAGATGATTTTATGTCACTTTTTTACATTAGGTTCCAAGCGGACGGAATCGCGGGCTCAGATAGTAATTAAAATATACAAGCTGTGTCTCGCGGTTTCATTTGTGTTTTATTTCACCACAAGCACCAGCCGCGCTTATATTATTTGACATATAGTTTGTATGGTATGTCCTCTGATTCTAATGATCGTAGCATGATACTAGATAGCCTGTACACTTCCTAAATATAATCTATACAAATAAAATAATAGAGGTCGTCGCTGTGTGAGCATTAGAAATGACGGTTTAATATTAAAGTTTTAAATAATTAAGTACTACGCGTTATGCGCGCGCGTAAAAGGGTTTTTTTTATAACTAAAATATACATATGTATGAATGTATATGTATGTACAATCTCTTTCTTACCCTTATCCCACATAAGTAGGGTCGGTACAACAAGTTTATCATGTTGTGCTATATGATTTGGCTTAATTTTTACGATCGGCCGCCTGCCTGACATCAACCCTCCTTGGGATTATTTTATTGTAACACTGTATTTATATATACATTGTACATGTATGTACAATATAACATCTATATTATAACAATGTATAAACTACTGCCATAGCAAATTTCACCACAATCCGTCCCGTAGTTTTTACGTGAACTTCTTCTTTTTGGTGTCTTCTATTGTTTACAAATAATTTTTACAAGCAAAGTAAGTATATTATTTCTTTCAATCTTTTTAGGTTTATCCGCTGACCATAAAATATATTGTTAAAATAACAAACAACTGAGACAAAGTCGCGAGTATTAGCTAGTAGATTATAAAATGCAATGTTATTTTTTATGTGTTTGTTAGTTCCATAGATTATCGCGTTCAAATAAAAAATCTCTTATTAGTTTTTTGCTATCATAGTCTCCGTCGATCTCTTTTTCTCGTCGACCGCTCTGATACAAAACAAATTTAAAATATAATAATAGAAATCTAAAATTAGCATTTTATTACCTCTAATATGTTTCAATGTTATTTATAATATTTAAATCTAACTTTGGGTTCTGTGCAGTTACATCCATGGCGGTCCAAAAGTTTGGCG
The DNA here is from genome assembly GCA_015888305.1 of Antheraea pernyi. Lineage (NCBI taxonomy): Eukaryota > Metazoa > Arthropoda > Insecta > Lepidoptera > Saturniidae > Antheraea > Antheraea pernyi. The sequence goes on along the minus strand of MU158775.1, from coordinate 865,964 downwards.
TAGACTGTAGTATGCATTCAAATTGTTATTTGGAAACAAACGATTCAATAATCCAAATAAAATTAATGATGTGATGTGATGATACTCACCGTAATAATTGAACTATAGCTCCATGAGCTCGCATCAACTGTACACGTTTAGTGTCACGCAATACAAAGATAAATTTGACTTTAAAAGAGCCCAGAATTAAAAACACAATTCGTTATTGAACACACGTATGTTCAAAAAACAAGTTCTTTTTGTACATTTTATACTTGTTCATAGTTTGGACGCTACACGCAAACACCCACAAAAGGTACAATGCACAATATACAGTGATCTGATAATTCTATTCATACTGTGTGCGCAATTACCTACTTTAACAATAGAGAGACTGCGTATCGAAGATGTTAGACTTTGTACTTCAATTCTACGGCAATTTTTACTCGTTAACGTGCAATTTTGTACAATTTGTAATTGTTTTTAGCTTCCATTTGTTAGTCTTGATAGGAAATATCTCATAGCGTGGTTGGAGATACAACCAATTCAGCATACCTATCTCATAAAGGTCAGTAGCTATTACATTTGTTTAAACGCCATCTATTGGTTCATATTCTGTACTATTATTAGTATTATATTATATGTAATTTTGTATAGAGCGTCAAAAGAATTACAAAATTGCCATTTAAGTTTTTATTCTATTTTTATAGTTTAGCCGCAAAAGATAGAAAAATGCAAAATTATTAAAAATTTAAATTTGAAGGATTCGTAGAAATTTTAATAATAATTTTAATAATAATAATAATTTTAATATTTTAATTTGACTCAATGAATTTTTTGTTGATAATTTATCGCTTAATGAGACCTATCCATTTGTTTTTACAAAATAAAATTTCTTCACAGATTTCAAGTGACAATAATGTTCAAACATTTTTACCGATGTTATTTATATGGGATAATTTAAAGTTCATTGGAGGACCTCTTAAAATTGAAAGTAAGAGCTTTCCTTTAAACATAATTTTTGTTTGGATATATCCCATGATATTTTGGGGTAAAAACCAGAAGAAAGCGTGAATATATATATGGATGCAAATGGATAGGTGGTATACCCATAATTTCGTGTAAAATTAATTGTATCATGAGTTGCGATACATCTCTTTATTTTCGTAAAGTTATCTTTACTTAGAATTTGAGAGCCTTTCCAACTTATGTAACCACTTTTTATGTTTGTACAATTTAAAAATGTGGCAAATTACTGAGTAACCACGATGAAAACCTTTGATAATAGAAGTGGGTATACTTTGACAAAAGAACCCGAATAAAGTTCAAACTTTAAAAAGTCAATGAATTATGGTCGTATGTCGCCCACTAGTATAAAAATACCTACGTAACATCTTTAAGGGTAAATAAAATAATCTTTTATATATATAAATAGATATGTATAACCGATGTTGGTATGTATAAATGCTGGAGCAATGGAGGCGGACATCATTTCGAAGTCGAATCTTATAATGAACTTGAACTTTCAACGAGATAAAATATAGAGATGCAACCATTTGAAGGTCTAAAGGGAAAAACTGGCTAAGTCACATTTACAAAACTTTAAAAGAGAGAAAATTAAAATTTTGAAAACATTTTTTGGTGGATTTCAATACATTAGAATGAATGATATCAAAGGAATCCTGTTCTGTATAAAATATGCCTAACAACAATAATAACCAACATGGTTAAGTCACGGACTTGGCTAGTTATTCACTATTAAAGAAGAAATACAAGAACAACACTACTATTACTGGTTTCAGCATGAATGAGTAGGCTCGCCCGGGGTACTACTACCCCCTCACAGAAAACCGACGTAAAGTAATAGTGCTTGCATTGATGCGTTTCATTCGGCCAGTGAGAGCGCCGGAGGCTCACTTCCCTTTCCCCCCTCCCCCCTCCCCCCACAGGCTGGCAGCGCACTTGCACCCCCTTTTTTTTACGTGGGGAAATCCCTTATGGATACACCACCCTCCCGGGGGAGAGGGTGGGTTATGTCCGTCTCGCACGGACTAAAACCCCACGGTGTACGTCTACCGCTAAGTTGGGGCGGCACGAGATCTCTATAGACTTCATCGTGCCGCCCCAGCGGTTGGCCTAGCAGCGATATTGTTGCCGCCGGACCTCGTCCTGTTAGGAGACAGCCGGGTACACACCGGCCGCCTCCTCCGTCCGCCGGACCTGCGCAATAGGAAGATGGGCCCCCCGACCCATCTTCTCTAGGTCCAGCTACGGTGGGAGGAGGCGGTCAAACTACCGCCTCCTCCTGCCCGTCCTCCGTTGGCGGAGAGGGTCACTTTGAGGATCCCGCTCACGGACCCTCTCCGCCGCCTCCTTCTGCGAGACGACTTCCTCGCAGAAGGAGGCCATTGCATTCCAGTTATCCTCACTACCGAGCATGGCCGCAACCACGCTCGGCAGTGAGAGGTCTTGCCCTACCGCCGCAGCCAGAGTGCGACGTTGCTCCTCCCACGCAGCACACTCAGACAGAGTGTGCTGCGCGGTGTCCGGGTCAATGCCGCACTGATGGCATACGGCGGTCGGCTCCCTGCGTGCTATCCGGTGCAGGTACCAACCGAAGCAACCGTGCCCAGTCAGGACCTGCACCAGACGGAACGTCAGAGAGCCCCATCCTCTATTGCACCAATCTGGCAGGACCGGGCGGACGGCGTCGATCGTGTATCGACCATACCGCGCGTCCGCCAGGTCCCGCCTCCACCTTTCTGCCACTTCGTCCCTGGCTTCTCTCCTCCTTTCCTCTATTTCTCTGGGAGCTAGAGGCTCCCCCATCCGTTTCTTAGCCGCCGTATATTGATATACGGCGGCAAGCAACTTCGCCTCTAGCTCCCAAGGAAGGGAGCCGGCCAGCACCATGGCCGCCCCCGAGGACACCGTGCGGTACCCTCGTATCACCCTCAACGCCACGGTACGCTAAGTAGTAGTAGTACTAAAGTATCTATGGACGGTGGTAATCAATTAACAACAGGTGTTTAGTAACATCACCTGTTCCTTCGCCTCCTATGATATAAAAAAATAAAAATAGCCAATAAGCTATGTGTATATAGTATCGTTGACGCTTAATGACGATAAATTATTGAACGTCTCGTCATAAAACTATGACCATTCGATGTGTAATTTATATAAATATAATTTATCTAAAAGTACGAATTTAATCAAATTATAAAACCTGCTTAGTTTCGAGTTGTTTTATACTTTCGAACAGGTTTCCGGCATATAATTTGCTTCATCAAATAAAATTCATGTAAATCAAGGTTTCTCTATAGGTCAATATCTAATCACTCTAGAATAGTATCTTTATTAAATGTGTGGGCCACGTTTTTACCTACTAACCTGTATATTACAAACATATAGTAGTTCAGCTAAGTGGTCGGTTATTATACACAACGTACTTTCAAAAATATTTCAACTGAGAAGAAAGAATGCCAGTTTTTTGTTTTCTTATAGTATCTCCTCAGGTTCTAAAGATCAGACTGTTACCTATTCGTACGGCTTCCTGTACATTTTACACTTATTTTAATAATTATACATAAAAAAAATCAAATCAAAAATATTCTTTACCCAATTAAGACGCTTATGAATGTATTCATAATACTATATACTACAATAGTTATCGAGAAGGTGGTGTGGTGGTCTGGTTTACCTTTTCATCCTACATATTTTTACAAACATTCTTTGCTGGTGGGTTAACAGAGAGGCGTCATTTCCAAATATCGTCATCGTTCACATCTTGATCCACCCTATAATTAAGCCTTTAGACATTAAAACTAGCTAGACATGGAGCTTGAATTTACTATCCGGCAAATTGGAAGTTTAATTTGGGACCTTGTTATAAAAATCAAAACTATTATATAAAAACGGTTTCTGAGATACTCGGTTAAAGTACCAAAAGTTATTGACTCAACAGAGTTATCCATAAGATAAACTGTCAAATGGCCCGTTGAATTTTATTGACATTTATCGTATGATTTATCGTGTTCAGTAACGCAATTTGACAAGTTGCTGATAGATGGCATGATAAGTTTGTCACTGTTTCTAATATTTAAATTCGACATAATTCTTTACTAAATCCAGCTGTTTACTGTTTTGTGGACATACATTAGATTATCAAAAATGTATTGAGAGGGCAGAATTAGATACTGTATTCCCGAAGGTTATTCTTTGATAATTCGTGAGGCCCTATATTATAAATTGCTTGAACTGCCCGTTTTACAAGTACGAATATGGTGTCTACCTAAGCTGCTGTCCTCCACTGTAAAATACCATAAGTCATTCAGGTATGGAAGTAAGCAAAGTAGAACAACATCGCAGTGGCAATATCTGTTAGGGTCACCTTCTTCCGAACTAGAAATGCAACAAAACTTGATCTTCCTACTATTTTTACCCAATGTAATTTAGAATCAGGTTTATCAATTTATTGTAATTAAACCTACTAAATTCCCTTCGCTTTCGATTCTACTAGCAACAAGTGGAACATTAGGTAAGGTAAATCTTATACGTTTTATTTTGTCTACATTTAATAATTAGTGTAATGCAAATTAATCGGATATTTTATTTAAGGTATTATTACTTAGATACCTAATGTCTGGCTTTATTTTATTTACTTTTAATACTAGTGAAGTGTCGTCTACGAAAAGAACAAGGTCAGCACTTTCCTTTGCTTTATGATTCGGTTATAATTTTAATGAAATGCCCTTACTCCTCTTTAAAGGGTACTAATATTCTTAGTTAGCTACACAATTATTACTACGCAGATTTAAATTCACACTTAAATTTAATAAATAGTAAAGTAACTTTGTCTGTTCCTTACACTGTCACAAATGTCACTCTGGACCGATCGCAATGAATTTGACTTAGAGGTAACCTGGAATTTGATGAAATTTGATGAAGTTCACGACAATCTTCTTGGCCGTTCCGAATATAGCCGTAAGTTCAGGCTTGCGCAATAATATAGTCAATACTTTGATACAAAACGTATCTATTCTATACATATAATAAAAATGAAGTGTGTATGTAGTATCAAAAAAAAAAATGTTATTGGTATGAAAGTATACACGTTACTGATAACAAAAATGCAATTTTTAAAATTTTTGTCAGTTGTCTGTCTGTTTGTTCCGGGTAATCTCCGAAATGGCTGGACCGATTTTGACGGAAATTGCACTGACAGATAGTTGTAGCTACAGCGGGTTACTTAGGCTAAATTAGACTAGCTGTTAACCGCGGCTTTGCCCGCATTGCTATCTCCAAAACGGGTTGACCGATTTTCACAGGACTTCCATTGACAGATAGTTGACCTTATAGGAAAAAAATTAGGTTATTCTATTTTAAACTAGCTTCGTTTAGTAACTTCGTTTCGCAGGCTATCTTCAAAACGGTTGGACCGATTATCATGGGACTTTCACTGGCAGATTGCCGACCTTATAGGAAGTAATTTAGGTTATTCTATTTAAGACTAGCTGTTACCCGCGACTTCGTCCGCATGAAATTTTTTAAAAATTACGTTGTTCACTGTAAACATGTGCGTAAGACACGTTGTACTGGACTCCAAGAATAAATATAATTGAAATTCATATATACCTACTTGCATGTATGTAATTTGAATTATATTGTCTTTTTGGCGGCCAATTTTTTTTTAATAACCGCGCTTTCGTCTTTGTAACTCAATAACATAGTAACATATAATAATATTGTATCGAGTTCAACGAGCACTACTTAAATTGTCGAATATTAAAAACTGCTTAGACAGATATACAATTTTATATCTTGATTTATATTTATGCAAGATTTCAAGACGTCTGCTTATTCATTGTTTTTAATTCAACATTATAATTATTAATAGTAATTTTGAAAATAGAAGGGGTCTTTCTAATAATATATCTATACTATTATAATAAAGAGGTAAAGTTGGTGTATTTGTGAGTTTGAGACGTTGTAGGGGGTAATCTCAGGTACTATTGGTCCGATTTGAAAAATTATTTCACTGTTATATATGACAATATGGGCATATTATAACATTATAATAACATCTTTAAGTCATTGTTTCATTAGTTCTTTATACGGTGTAAGTAAGCACGGAGGTAGTTACATGGTGGGTTAAGGTTCCAAATATGTTGCTGATGATAAACCTCATTTGACACACTGTTAGTACTTATATATCTAATGTATATGTTACATGTTACTGTATGTGGCGTGCGTGTTGTACTTACAATTGTTTTTAAAGAGCATTTCTATAATTGTACATGGTCTCACACTTTTATATTTCTTAAATACTGTTTTTAAAAAACGCGTGTGGAGGTGCTGGTACTGCTAGTTTAGAATATTGTTATACGAATCTAAAATAAGCATTTATTGATGGTTTAATTTAAAAATACTAATAATATTATGAGTTAATATGGCGAGTTAAAGCTCGTGTAAATTGTTATCATAACTGTAACATTTATTATTATAAAACCAAAAAATAATTCGTGTGTTACATACCGTTCGAAAAAAATTCTTATAAACTCAAAAACTGAATAAGAATTCAGTCTTGTGAACTTACTTTATAATATATTATATTAATAGTTTAAATCTAATAACCGGCTTCAAATTTTTATGGGCAATTGTTAGAATTGGTAAATATACAATATTTATAACTTTTTTGTAAAGATTTTCGTCGATTATGCTACCACTGGTGTTATTGGGGAGCTGAGGTTACTCGTGTCCGCAAAAAGTTTCTCATTCCCCTGCACGTGCTTCTCGGATGCTGCTAAATTTAAGTAACAAATATTGGCCGCTGCACTGTTCCACATAAATTGAACCAAGCAGCGACAAATATAGTATTGGATTAATCGACGATAATAAACGATGGATGCTCTATTTACCCATACGATTAGATAAATAACTTCAAAGTATTCTTGATTTCTCATTTTCATCATATAGCTGGAGTATTAGAGGTGATCAACCAATTTGTTAGATACATAATAGTTTAAAACGTTGAATTCTCGAAAAAGTTGAGCTCTTTAAAATGAATGCGCGATCGAGAACATGTAGGTACTGTTATGCATACGATTTAAATTTATACTGGTTTATTGGCTTGAACTTTGACAACATTGTTGGTGAACGTGATTCGTGAAATCACATTTGCGAATTGGCCGATTCGGTTTGCATAGAATTTAGAAAGTTGGTCATGCAATAGCTTGCGTACTCGATGATGAGTAATTTACATAACAATATACACAGAACCCTTGGTAGAGGATACTATATTAATATAATCGTTTTATTTAGATTATATATGATTATACCAGGGGTACAGAACAAAAGGTGCCTACATAAAAAAAAATGAAAACAAGCCGAGGAAGTCATTAGTATTGTCGATAGAAAAAAACTCAAAACAATGGGATAACTGTATTCTTTGTTGAATGTTTAAATCAATTGTAGTCTGAATTATTTAAATTTAATAATTTGTAAATTGAAATTATTAATTATTTTTTTCATATCTATTGGCAGTTCGAACAATAATTGTATACATTTTTATACAGTTTATTGATTAATCAAACATATGGTGAGCTGCACAAGCTCAATACGAAATATCAATATTACGTGTATACTACGCTTCGTTAGTTTGGTGCAAACTCAACACGTCCGTAACGCTTCACTAACGTGTTGCTGATGCGAACCCGTAAGTTTTTCTCTAACCTAAATTGCTGTACGCAGCTAAAGAAGATTTCGCTTCAAAAACTACAGTTCCCTAAAGATAGGTTAAATTTAAAACAAAGGCAGCGATGCCGCGGACAAACGCTGACTTATAAGATTAGTTACGATAAATAAAGCTTTGTTTAGTTTAGATTAAGTAAATTTAAGATACTCACGATACTATAGTTCCAGTTCATATATTTTTCTCATTTTAAGAAGCATGAAATTGATTAACCCATAAAGATAATGCTCAATCAATTAAGGTTCCTTTTGTCGGTCAATAGATAAAAACGGACAAGTTTTGTTTTGATTGCTGTCGTCAATTGGTTACCTTATATCCGTTTGTGACAAAAATGAATTCTATATATCTAGTAAGGAAATCTTTGTTGCCTACATTTGTAATTCGTTAGAATTCATCAATAATATTATGACCTTATTGAAATTGGCGTTTTATAATGGAAAATTAAAACGAAAAATATGTGTGGTTTTATGAAACCACGATGCAAGTAAAACTGTTTTTTCGGATCGTAGGCATTTAAGGGAATACTTTAGGAAAGTTATTAAATGGAATTTGGGATATTGAAATCGCGTTTTTAATCGTAACTTAATAATTGGAAAATGGGAATGATGATGGAGAATCGACAGTAGATAGGATATTCAAAATTGCAAATGTCATTATTTACCATTTGATGTTGAATTTGAACCTCGAATATCTTTAAACGAATCAACTAAAACGCAAAAACATACCAAGTCTTTTTTGTAGATCGTTTAATTTGTAGATGTTTTTAATGTTACTGGACTATAATTCCAAATTAAAATGATTTATAATGTTTTTTTTTTAAATAAAATTCCATATTAAAACAAAAAAAATCCCGTATTTTTTATATGGGAAATTAAAAATGACGATAAGCCATCTCTTAGTGTTAATATTTTTTGTTAACTTGGACGATATTTTCATGGCAACTAAAGAAAAAAAATGTTTTAGCTTACATTCCAAAAATAAATGTTTTTTTTTTTGTTTTTTTTTTTTCGAACTGACTACGCTATTGACCAAGCAAGGTCTTAACAGCTTCACCGGACTACTAAGGCGAGCGCTTAAGGCACTCAGCCGATTTTATTTTCACAACTAGCTCAAGGGTGCACGGCACACCTCGGCTTTGGCTGTTGCCTAATACATGCAATTCGCGATCTATCTGAGCTAACCTAAGCTAAGCTAACTATTCATATATATATGAGTTGTAGAAACATATATGTGTACCAAGCATACATACCTCAACAACCCTTATATATATTTCGTTTACTTTTGTTGTTTATGTCTACTAATAGCCATAAAAACTTTATTTGAATTTAATTGGCAATCTAATACTTTACTATAATTCGTCGGTTGGTGTAATTTATTGCCATTGTTCTACTCTTTTGTTATGTCTGTAAATAGTTGTTGGAATTATAAAAGTAAACAAGAAAATATCTCATTTAATTGTTTTATTTTGTACTGTCGCTTTAGCCAAAACACATTAACTTAATCTAGTGATTTCCTGTGAATTACGATAAACGAGACCTGCAACTTTGGAATGTTTCCTCAATACAGTAAACAGTTAGCGTAAAGTATTGATCGATAACTAGATTCTGATATAACGTGACCCAAAACCAATGAAGTTTTTGAATGTGTTTTATGGTATTGAAGTAAGAATTCAGTAAATTCTTCGCATGACACTAATTTCTGATCATTGACCTCGGCGACGCGAACGACGTAGCATTCGGTGTCTCAGCTATCAGTTCTGGATATTAATGTTGTTTACAATGAGAAAATTCTTTCGCACTACGTGACAGAAGTATTGAATAATTGTTTTCAATAAAAGTTCAAAATAGAAACGATACATTGAGCGGTAACCGGTCGGTTAATATGTTTTATTTGTACGAAATCAATTTGTACAAAGTCCTCTGCCACATCTGTCTGTCTGTTCGCGATAAACGCAAAAACTACTGAACGGATTTTCATGCGGTTTTCATCATTAAATACAATAATTCATGAGGAAGGTTTAGGTATATAATTTGTCAAGGTTTTTTTTATTATCAGGCCGGGACAACGTCCACCCGCTAGTATGTGATAAAAGAGATGGACAATTTTGCTTGTTTAACTGTAAACTATATTTTTAAAATGGAACTTCCCATGGGCATCAACCTTTTAGTATGGCGAAAAATGATGAAGTCAAACACTTCGTTAGATAGAGTGTTGAAAATATGGGTTCTCGTCGGATCACCGAAGCAACGTCGAACACGATCAGTACTTGGATGGGTGACCGTCTAGGAACACCGCGTTACATTCGCTTCAAAACGAAATTCCTTATCGCGCCTTGTGAAAGGGGGCTAGATGGAAAAAATTCTTACGAAAAGTTGTAACGACACTTTTTGCTATAGTAAGCTATTGTAAGCTGTGCGGCGTGCGCATGTTTCTCTGTCTGTCTCTCTCTCTCTCTTTCTCTTATAGAAAGCAAGCCAGATATTTTCATTTCTATTTCGCATTGAACAGTGTGGTGTCGCGACGATTATTTTTGTTGAGTGTATACAGGTTTTTTCTAAATAATAAAAAATAATAATAATAATGAATCCTGACAGTGTTTCTGCACAAGTTTTTTATTTAGTTAATTAATTATTTTTTTTTGCAAATTGTGTCGATTCTACATTAGTTTTATTATTTATTTGTTTTTTTTTCTCCTTCTTTCTTGCATTTTTTTTTTGCAAATTGTGTCGAGTCTACATTAGTTTTTTTTTCTCCTTTCTTGCATTTTTTTTGCAAATTGTGTCGATTCTACATTAGCCGATGGAACTTCGTTCCTACCTGGTGTCCCACGACACCACATCTATTTTTTTGTTGTATTTTTTAAAGTAAACTTCTTATGGAAATACTTTGAAATTCTGATACGTAATCTTTTTATGTGACGACAAGTGATGAGGGTAAACATTGTGTGGGGTAGAGTGATGAAAATAACGGTTCTCGTCCGATCACCGACGTTAAGCTACGTTGGGCGCGGTCAGTACTTGGATGGGTGACCTCTTGTAAACACCGCGTAACGTTGGATTTATTGTTGTATTCTTTTTTATTAATATGTTTCCCTGTAAATTTCATTTTTATTCTGTGTCTCTACAACATACTCTGCTTTTTAAACACTCGAACTTTTTGTAATGTCACTGATTAATACAGGTTGGTGTCTATTTATTTAATTTTATGTGATTGGAGATAAACGAGCATGCGAATCACCTGATGGTAAGTGATCACCGCCGCTTGAGGACACCTGAGATACGAAGGCAGTTACAGATGTATTACCGGCCCTTGAGAAAGATGTAGGCTCATTTCTTCAAGGTTTGTGTTATATCTTAAAATCTTTCCAAAATTGTCTTGAAAATGACTAGAATTTGTCATAACCGAGTATTCTCGACTCATGGCTGAGTCGTACGTTACACTCACAGATGTAAATAACTACTGCAATTGTTTTAGACTAATTGGAGCAATTCGTACATGAACCGTATATAGCCTTATCAAAGCTATATATAATAGTAATATATTATATGTCTTGGCAATTATATTCATTTTCAAATCAATAAACTAATTATTGATTTGCAATAATATATTGATACTAGCGGACCGGGTGCCTGCCTTTATAATAAAAAAATATCTAAAATTCAACCACAGTGCCACCTACTATGCTTTAAGAGAGTGACCATAATGCATATTGCCGTCAATCAATCAATTGCATACTTTAATGAGGAAAAAGTGTAGTCCTGACGTTATGTTTCATAACTTTCTAATGTTTATTAATGTAGCGTAATTTTTTGGCGCGTGTTTGATATTGACAAGGAATTATACGTGAGTCTAGCCATACGAGCAATGTTTCTTTGTTGGTGAGCATCATTTGAAATCTGCAATGTTTTTGATGTTTAGAACAATTTTGATTTAGATTAGATACGTAATTGTAGTATTTAATTAGGTAATGGTTGTTAATATATTATTAAAAATTCACGAATTACACACTACATTTTAATTTCACGTAAAAGACAAAAATGGTTACCGTGGTTCTCTTTTAACAGAGATACATTTATGATCTAGAATTTTTTCTGTCTTTCTAATGTAAAGAATTACTCGAAAAGTATTTCTTACGACTTGGTTTGACTTGTCTCTATTTTCTATGATTATAATATATATGAATTATTCATATATATTATATATTCCAAACGAAGTTCACTAAATGATGTAGATTGCACATACAGAGATATGGTAATAACGGTTTTGTGTTACACTATTTCTAGATTTTATATACCGAAAGAATGGCTGAACACTCGCAATATTCTAAGACATGATGATTCATGGTTTCATTTAACATATAAAATAATAATAGCAAAACAATTACTAATAAACAAAAAAGAGAACATTACTTAAAGGCTTATTCTAAGACTTTCAAAAGTATGGATACCAACCTAATAAAAATGAGACGAAATGTATCTGACTTATTAATCCTACACAAAATTATAAACGGTTCATGAATGCATTTCTTGTCAACCACTTCTACCTCAGACCTAATTGCCAAACATTGCGTAATCCACATATCTTTGCCATTCCAACTGCGACCATTAACACCGTATGTAACAGTCCTTTAATACGTATAGCTAGATTGTATAATGACGTATCTCGAACAAATAACAACATCGACATATTCTATTGATGCATTTGGATCATTCAAGCGGAACTTGCTTAAAAACATAACGTGATGGTGTACCTGTAAAAATTTATCTAATCTATATAGTTCCTAATTAGAATTAGTTTTTATTTTTTGTCATCTATTAATGTCATGCATGCCTGTGATTGTAATTATAACACTGTAATTTTATATTGTAATTGACCATATATGATTTTATCCATGTGGAATATTTTTGTTGGTGTGCTAAATACATAAAATAAAATAAAATAAAAATAAACCTAGGTTGAATGACCGGTGACGAAACGTACTATTACGTTACGTAACGTAATATTAAAATGGTTATTTTTTGTTCATTATAAGGGTTTGTCTATCATCTATATAAATAAAACGATAAATACCGGTGTGCGCACACCACGCATAAATCAGTGGATAGATTTTTAAATTTTACTTCGCAGATATTTGCTTCTTATCTATAAAAAATATCTTTATTTCATAAAAAAACTTATTAAATATTTAAGAAACAACCATTATTATAAGCGCTACGTATTCAGAGATATGTGATTCCGTGTTGAGCATAAGTGAGGAGTGCGGTGTGGTGCATATACGTAAGAGAGGGGAAGTAAATGGATAACAATACTTACAAACAAATTTTATGAAGAAAGTATATTTTAGTTTTTCATTTTATCCGCGTTGAGTGATTTTTGAATAGGTAAAATCATGTTATTTCACGTCACCGACAGTCACTAATGACCTCGACATGTGAAGTATTGTCGTGTACATGTAATATTGATGTTATGTATATAATGTTATGTAAATAATAATAAATTTGGGGTGTAAGGGGTGTCGAATAACATCTAAGACTTGAAACATCCAAGCCAACCTCACCTGCACGTGGCCCTGCTCAATAACGAACGAGGCAATGGCGAAGCGGGGTGGTAAGGTTTTACAGCCTAACTGGGTCGCAACCACCATGTATATGGCGAAAAAGCCCGTCAAGTGATTCGTTTCTGCGGGTCGCGTTTCGGGATCAGCTTGTGCATATCCGGCTTTTTGCAGGCCGGCCTGACAGCGGCGACCGCCGATGGATAGTGCGTCACTCAGTGGTCGCCATTGTTTTTGGATGTACTGTGCTTACCATCAGGCACAGTGCAGTCATTTTGCCGTACTACAATAAAAAAAAATGTATATAATTATTGCTTGGGATGCCAATAGATGCGAAAGACTAACATAATAAATGATAATCATTACAATTGAAAAAAAAAATATTAAATCAAACTATAATTGATTTCAAAATTCACAAAATAAGTCCTTATAACTGCCTCGACTTGTTTTTTAATGTGTCTTTCCTCTGCACATAAGATATATTTTTAATGTAACATATAACGCAGGCGAAGTAGCGCTACGATGTCTTATTTAGCACCGCAATTTTATTCGTGATGTCTATAGAGATTTCTAGATTGTTCAAGATACTTCTTCAGTATTCAAAAGTAGTGGATTACATTTGTAAAGGTTATAATGTGTTGTTAAATATAAGGTAAGAATAAAAAGTGATGCCAGTTATTTAGTACGTAAAAATATTTAATATCTGTTTGTGTTAACAAATATAATGTAGCAACACAACTATGATTTCTTAATCTTCAATTCCAATTATTCCCAATAGTATTTGTTGTCAATTACATAAAATAACCTTATTTTTCCATTTCCGCCTGTTTTCTTGTCTCATACGTTTCGCGTCGGTGTTGTACGAACAGATATCTGGAAATAACAGATAAATATTGCCATATTATATTTCTCAAGCCAATCAAATTATTTTTGGACTGATGGATAGCGGATACCAGAAACTTATTGGACAATGGCCCTGTATTCACAACAGTAAAATTATAGCAGAAATCAGTAAATATTGATATCATAGAAAACATTTTGAATTATATGAACTACAATATACATTATCTATATATCTATCCATTCATATAATAAGAATGTACATCTATCGTGTCTGTAGATTAGCGATTTTCGTGAAGGAATAAGTAATAAAATATAATTCAATCATTTTTAGAAATGTCTGTCTATCTGTCTGTCTATTTGTATGAACACGCATCACTAAAGTACTGAGTTCAGAATAAAACCTCAATTGTAAATATAAACTTAGTGTTTGTTTCATTAAAATTGGTCCACTATATCATAAGTTATTCTAATTTGAATGATGGCTCGAGTTAAGTAATTGGTTGAACGCGTTAATCTCAGGAACCACTAGTCCGATTTGAAAAATTCCTTCAGTGTTATACTGGGTGTTAGGAGACCGCTTCTGAAAACGAAGACAGACGATAGTACTAATGATACCTGATTATGATTTCAAAATATGATTTTATTTAATCAGGATCGATTTTTTTTCCCTCCCACCACCAAAGGTGTCATTAGTACTGTCGTCTGTCTTCGTTTTCGGAAGCGGTCTCCTAATACCCAGTATTGCTCATTTATTGAGGAAAGCTATTGGCTCTATATATGATCACGCTAAGACTAGTGGGAGCGGAGCACCAATTAATAATGTTTCGAAAACATTTTTTTTCTTTTCAGAGCTTCCGCTGCGTATTAGCCTTAGTCCAAAGTAACTATTCCAAGCGGAAGAAGTCGCGGGCAGAACCTAGTTCTATATAAAGTTACTTACAGGATTACCTTATATCGTCTTTTGTACCTCTGATGACGTGCATGCAAAATGTTATGATGATTAGGTAAGAAATTAAGGCATGAAAGCATAACAAACAAAAATACAAACTCATTTTTGCATTTATAATATTAGTTACGAATACATATACATATCGTTGCTTTCCTAAGGCTTATTTGTAACTCTATATATATATTAGTTTAATTTTCTCATTTCGATGCCCTCTTAATTAACCAATTTTCTTTGATTTTACCCGTAATTAGACAGTCGACTATATTAACCACTTCTGCGCTTTACTGTTCTCTATAAAATTGCAGGGTTTTGTATTAAATATACCGAGATAGCATTATCAATATCAGTGTTGCTCAGGTACAAATTGTTTGAAGAATATGTAGAATTATATCTTGCAATAGATAAGTTTTGAAGTCAGAGATGACCGGTCACTTTCTCGCTTCCAATCAATTTACAAAACAATTTATAACCAAAGAAAGATATCCCAGCTTGCATCGGTGTTACAATTTACTCCAGATGCTTTATAAAGGCTCGTTGTGATTGGTAAATAATCACAGTTTTACCTATTTTATAATTATAATAATTTCTGCTATAATTTTGTTCCTCCCAAATACGAATTAATGGCTCAGCTTATTTATCAGCTTCAGCGCTTTGTTATTTAAAATTGGTTGATTGAGTAGTAAGGGTTTATTTTGTTATTTGAATAACACGAAAGCAGTGACCATATTTTTGGGTACTATACAAATACTTACAGTAGCATCACAATGGGTGGTAACGTCATGAAGGCACTGTACAGATATACAGCTCCTGTGAAAACTTGCACAGTCTTCGAGTATAGCGTAGAATAGATGGGGTCGAAAACTAAAGCTGCTAACGTTTCCACTAAGCTGAACAGTGAGTTCATCTTACCTATGAAACAAAATAAGAAAAGAATGAAACTAATTTTGGCACTAATAAACAAATAAAATAAATGAGATTATAAAAAATTTACTTTATAACATCTACTCCAAAAAAAAAATACCAAAACCTTTTTGACCATAGTTAGGTAGGTATCACATTGCCTTAGATGGTCATAAATCCACACATATCTCAGTCACTACATAATCTCTATTCGAGAAGTTCTATTGTATTTTCGAAATTTAAAGTCCAAACTATATGAAATTATACTCTTTGTTTAAAAAAAAAAGTTTTCCTAATCGATTACAAAATTATAAAGTTCAGAGGTAATAAACATTTAAAAAAATACCACCGAATTTAGAACATTCTCGATTTTGAAGTCTGTTAAAAGAAGCAACTGACGTCTCTTTTCAACAGGTAAATTACCTGTCAACCTTTTGTAATAAACATCGACTGTAGTTGCCATAAAAGTTAAAGCAACCAGCAAAATCAAATCATAATTCCCCATAGTCTTCTGTCAATAATAACTTACCCATCTCTTCGCTTGGTATTAATTTTGACGCCAGTGACCTCAACGATGTGAAGGTTGTTGCATTCAGTATCTCCACAATTGGTACTAAATAATCGGAATAATAATTATCATCAATGACTTAATTAAACTTAGTTTAGCCAACTAGTATATGCTTATGTTAGAAGAAGATTATAATAAACCAATAAAGTTACGCAAAAAATAAAAAGGGATGTATTGAATGAAACTGAGAAAAAGGTTAAAATTAAATCTTTTCTCTCTTGTAAGCTAATGATGCTAAACCAATCTTAGAAAAAACGGAGTTCTAATTGAGGCCATTAATTAACAATGAAATAATTAATTAACTCCTCAGAACTGAGAGTGTTCTGCATCTGCATAGAGGTGTTACTCTGGTACATCTACAGGCAAACCTTGCACAGGTTTCGCCATTGCCTTTCGTTATTTCTTCAATCAATATGAACTGAGCACCAAAAGCCATTTATAATTCATAATTTTTATATTCTGACATGACTTCTATTTTTTTTGTGGACTTTTTTCTGTATAGAAGCGTTATTTATAGAAATCCTTCTATATAAAAGGGCACTTGATTTTTTTTCTACTACAATGATTATAACAAAGGAGAAGATTAGTTTGATGATGTATCATGTTATTTGAAGCACTCTATCTTCTAACGCTTAAAATTGAAGTTTTTAAATCAACAAAAGAAAAATAACGATTACAAAATCATTATCATGCTTTACTAATGGTGTGAATTGCCGAAACTGCTGTTTCCTGGTTACTAAAATTTTAAAACTTTTTGGATATTTTCTGCAAATTAAACAACATAACCTTTCTTTTTACATAAAATATAAGAACACAAACTACGTCGAACAAATAAATTCAATTTAATTAAATGAGATCTACCCTAGAAAATAAATTACCTTAAGTGCCCTTACTAAGGAGTTTATATTGGGACGTACGATATAAATCAGGTTATTACAGAAAATAACTTCAAAGAACTCGGATTACTATGTATCCTCACGCTTTGGAATTAATAAGTTAAAGTACGCTTCCTTTATATTTCTGTTTAAAAGAAAATATCCCAAGCAAAGCATTCAGATCATATTAAATTAAACATGATATAATACGCGGTATCAGGGATGTTGTAAGATATCAAATAAATCCGTAAAAAAGTTATGTAATAGAATTCCTACTTATTCGGAGATATGTGACAATATTATATTTTAGTATATTTTTATTTTAAACTATTAGGGAAACTTACAGCTAATAAAAAAAATATATTACACATTTATCATTTTCCTCAAGAAGATATGATCCGAAGACATAAATTTAAAGTCAAATAAGCTGGAATTTAGAACGCATTTGAGTTTCCGAACACTTGTGTTAAACAGAACTAAATTCAGTCACTAATTGCTACCAACTCTAATTATGTACGAATTTTGCCTATAGATCACCATAACAACCGGGTTATAAAGTATGCTATGGCCTCTGCTAAGCACAGCTCGTACACGCAAGTTAATCTTACTCAGTAATTCGGAACAATCAATTTTACCCGTGAGTGTACAAAGAAGATATACCTTACCAGCTATTTTTCTGCGCTCACACAATGGAAGTATATGAATTTTTTTACAGCGTAATGTATAATTTGATAAATATGGCTTAGATTTAAACTGTAGGTAATGAAGAAATATTTTTTGTATTTGTTCAATACGATTATTGTAAGAGAGATATTTTGTATATTTCTACATACCCATAAACATTTGGAAATCTGTTTGCACAAACGCAATAAGTATAGATCCAGCAAGCTTGCTCACCGCAGATATGAGACAGAGTACCGTATCATGGAAACCCCATTTCTTGCTGAATACGCTTATAGAAAATAATGCACCTGAAGTATAAAATTGAGTTATTTTAAAACAATCTTCATTGAAACTGAACTATACAAATTTCTTTTTTTTAAGTCAGGTGGCAAACGAACAGGTAGGTCACCTGATGTTAAGTGATCACCACCGTCCATGGACACTAACAACACCAAAGAAGTCGTAAGTACGTTGCCAGCCTGCGTTTGGGGGACAGTGAGAGGAGAGGGTTGGGGGGAAGGGCAGGGGAAGTTGTTCATCCGGTGCTCTCACTGACCAAACGAAACGCAATTATGCAAGCACTGCTACTTCACGTCGGTTTTCTATGAGAGGGTGGTACTACCCCGGACGAGCCGACCCATTCATGCTGAAACCAGTACCAGTCTTACAAATTAATGTAAAATATCATTATCATATATATTAATACGTGAAGCCTAAACTTTGCCTTTTTTAGAAATGCGCGAACGGATGAACGTGAAACTTGGCATAGTTAAAGTTTATATGGAGGAGAAGTGCAGAAAGCTATTTATTTTATATAAAATGCATTAGAAGTACATTCAATTAATTAAAATATGAATTACTCACACTACTGCTTCAATTTTACACAACAAATACACACATTTAAATAAAAAAGACATTTTGACATCTGTCAATAAAGGACTTCAAAAAAGGTTGTGAAGGAGGTTGCTATGCTCGACTGTATGTATTATTTTACTCTTACGTTCCAATTACCCTTTTTCATTCTACATTCAACTTTAATGAACTATGGTCGAATGTCGACCACTGGGCGCCCACTAGTTTTAATAAAAACTCAATAACCGTTTGATACAAAAAACCCACGTCATTTTAGTGTATATTAGTTTAGATCCAAATTATCATATCGTAGGATATTTAAAACTTGTAAATAATGCTTTCACAAATAAACTGAATACATACCTAAAGAATGTGTTATAATACTGTAAGTTGAGTAAACACTGTATTTTAGCGCGTCCCACTTCAAACGATATCTTACGTACATGTAAGTTACTATTCGTTCTCCTGCAATAAAAAAATTAGTATCAAAGTATTCAGTAGTTCCTTAGATTACCTCCTACAACGTCACAAACTCACAAACTTTACCTCTTTATAATATTATAGTATAGACTAGCTATGCCCACGACTCCGTCTGCGTGGAACCTAATGTAAAAAAAAGCAATGACTAATAAAATCGTCTGAATGTATTAGGTCCATTTATTTATCTATTTTTCTGTCTTACTTAAGGCGCCTCGTCATTAAATTTACAATAACTTTTGATAAAATAAACCGATTTTAATGAAAATAAGACTAAATGTTAGTCTAGGATGTGCTTTATGCTTTTCTTGATGATTATCGCGAACGCAGTACTTTAGCAGTGATGCGTGTTCAAACAAACAGACAGACAGACATTTTTAAAAATAATTGAAATTTATTTTCACAAAAATCTAAAAAGTGACAGACACGTTACATTTACATTCTTCTTATATGTATAACGGATAGATGATTTATTTACCATGATTTGGACCATAAATTATTGCAACGATCGAAAGCGTTAAAATTATCTTCATCCTAAAATTATTTTGTCGTTTCTTGAAAGCCACCTGACCTGTCTCTTTGACTAACGATACCAAGTCTGAACATGTTAAAGGTTTGGCCTGAAAAATAAAAAAAATGTTATTAAAACTTAGACAGAGACAAATGTACAAAATTTGCAAAAAACATCCAATACTAGGATATTTTCTCTAGTGCAATACAAAAACCTACACAATTATTTAATAACTGCAAAAAATGTGGTACTCTATACGTCTGTAAGTTCTATCCTTTCTTAATTTTAATATAATTAGTTTTATAAATATTAGCACATAAGACCGACATTGTCAATAAGTCACCCAAAGGACTTGTAACCGGGTACCTAAAAATGTAAAAACTCACGCGCTACCCAGACATTTGTCACTATCACCCGGGACGCGTAGGGACATAATATAAGACGCTATATATTAAGAATATTTGTATAACAGTGTGTGTGAACCTGTATCAATGATATTTGTATAAATGAGAGTCAACAGAACGCCTTTTGCATTTCCTTTCGCTCCACAACCAACACAAACCCTCGAGATTACAAAACGCCAAACGTCCATTAAAATTAATTCTAACTATGAGAAATTAAACAATTTTGTTGAAATAATTTTAAAGTAATCCTTAATTTCGTTGCTGCCAAATTAATGCATCTGAAAATGATATTCAGAAAATCGTCAACTAATAGTATGTGTTTTCAATACAAAGTACTCAACAGAATGTCTTAAACACGACACTATATTATACTAGATCGTAGTTAGGTAAATGTTGAATGCATTATTTTCTTCCAATGAATTGCTTTATACTATACATAAAATTATTAACCTCCATATAAGAATAATGACAGTACTGTTACATTAAGTATTGAAAGATAATCCAAGAATAGCTTCTGTTCAGTTACTATTTAGAACTATGAATGGTAAGGCCGAAACAGTGGAGATATATAGATACTAACACCACAAAATAACTTTCGTATTCAGCCAATAATAGCTTTACGACATCGTAATATTGTCTTGGTTAAAATAGTTGCTAATCAATTTGAACAGTTTTGTATTTTGTTATAAGTATTTGTTGTTTTATTAAATGTATTGCATGATATTAATATTATAAGGTTGGTTATATTGAGCAATGAATAAGAATTAAATTATTTACTCACTTTTTCGTTATTCCCTTTGTTTACTTTAGTATTACTTTCCAAATACATTAGTCCGTAAAAAAATGTTACCAAATATATCACGCTTGATAAAGCAAATATACCATAATAACCCCATAACTTTAGTAAAATCCCACTAAGAGCAGTACCGATTGGAATACCGGCAGTCAGACATAAGTTGACTAAGCCGACTCTAAAGGTCCTTGACTCTTCGTCTGTAATATCACTTATGTAGCTGAATACTCCCAGATAGACCAAAACCCAACCACCGGTAATAGCTGGGAAGAATGCTTCAAAGAACATAGTCACTTCAACTGTAATCTCATAAAAGAAGTAGGTGCTTAAAAGATTACTCATGCATACCATGAATTCACCAAAAATTGGAAGCAATATACATATCTTTCTGTTACCCGTTCGATCGCTCCATGCTCCCATATATATAATCAACAGTGTCGGTATAGCAGTCTGTATGACGCTTTTCCATGATTCTATAGCAGAAATAATCTTTTGAACTTCACCTTCGTTGTAGGTTAAATTACCTTTGCGATCAATTAACGAGTCGCAAATTTCATCACCATAGTTTAATTTGACGCGGCATGTTTTGTCTAAATTTAAATTCTGTATTGCTAATCTTGCGAGCATAGATGGTATAATCAGTCCGGCGAATATTGGTTCGACTGTTATATTTCGTTTTAAATAGCGTAGTTTTTCGAAGAAACCTTTATTTTCAGAATCATTTTTCTTAACATTTA
Organism: Antheraea pernyi; assembly: GCA_015888305.1. Classification (NCBI taxonomy): domain Eukaryota; kingdom Metazoa; phylum Arthropoda; class Insecta; order Lepidoptera; family Saturniidae; genus Antheraea; species Antheraea pernyi. Next base: position 844,109 of record MU158775.1, on the reverse strand, counting down.
TCTCTTTAAGCGGTTGTTCCTCCGGATCATGTTTTTTGTCTTGTACACGAGACATTGTACGCGACTGATGGAAGCGTAAACTATACTAATATATCACAATAAGGCATTTATTTGTCTCTTGTTCAAACAGGCCGTTTTGATATATACGGCTTGATTCAAAATATTAGGATATGTAAGCATTGATACAATTTTTGTTTTTATAGACGGTGTTTAAAATGTTTTCGATTTTCTTGTGACAGCATTTTCAATAATAATTAAAAATGACACAATAAGTTTTTTTTTATGTCCTACAATATACGTGGGACTTTGTGTTTCATTGCACAGCCAGCCAGTTTCGGGATCAGCCTATGCATATCCAGCTTTTCGCAGACCGGCATGACAGTAGGCGACCGGCGATGGATAGTGTGTCACTCGGTGGACGCCATTATTTTTGGATTGTATTGTGCTTACCATCAGGCATGGTGCAGCCATTTTGCCATGATACAATAAAATACATATTTGTGTTATTTTCAAAATTTCCAATTTCATTACATAAATGAATTTCAATGTCCTTAGTTTTCTTTGTCATTATAGCGAATTATCTTTCGCATTTACTTTAATCGTGTAGATAGCTTAATGTTTTGACTGCAATATTATCTTTTTGTATATTTTCGAAGATATTATATTACTATATCTTTCAAAATATTGTGTTTAAAACTATTCTATAGGAGAAGTGAGGAGAACCATTAAGTGTTATTAATACAAATCACGCTGCAAATCGCTGTTGGTAAAAAGTAAGTTAAAAAAACAAAATTGTAGGACAACTTTGTAACTGTTTTATGGCATGACATTTGTTTATTGCTTAGCTTTTTACTTTACGCTAATGACTGCAAGAAAACTGGAATAAATATGAAATGAACAGTTCTCATTCTCTTTAATAATATATCAGCCTGTAGTTATAACAATTATCAACTGCGTTATGAGCTAATTAATATTTGCACAAACTGTTTACTTAGTTACTACATACCATGATAACTAGATAGCATGTATAAACATCATAATATATTTATTTCTTATTTGTTCTTTGATACTCAACTTGTGCAATATTTTTAAAACCGTTTACCTGTAGATGGTTGGGATTTAATTAAGCCTTATGTTGTATTTTTTTATTATTCTATTGGAATATAATAAAAATATGTAAAAACAACTCGTCTCAGTTATGATATAATCTGATTTCACTTTTATTATAAACTAGCTTTTGCTCGTGGTTTCGCTTGCGTTGTTGTTGATTTGGAAATAAATACAGCCCATGTTACTGCTGGCAATACAGCTTTCTATAGTAAAGAACAATTTTGAATTGGTTATATATTTTCGAGTTTGTACATTATAAACAAAATTCCAAATCTTTTATTGTTATAATAATATTTAAATGTATAATTATTAAAGAAAAAAATACATTTATTTATATATTTACACATTATGCGTTAAATACGCAATGGCGGACTTAATGCAGAAGATTTATTTGAGAATATTACATTTCACAAAAAAATATTTGCTTTAACATTCAATAAAAGCAATAATAAATAAAAAATATGTATGTTTCCAATCATATATTAATCAATAAGGTCTATTGTTTCATAGTTACAAAAGTTTACGGCATAATTAATTGTATTAAATGGAAAGTTTGTTTGTTTATAGGACGTAATCTCTTGAATTATTAATTCAATGCTGAGAATTGTTTTTGGAAAGTTAAGTTAGGTAAACAAACTTCTCACAGTTAATATTTGACTTAAGCATTAGGAAAAAATCCAAAGATTGTTTTGTCTATTTAGCGCAAATTTAAAAGATTATATTATTTAGTCTAGTCATCCTAATGGTTTTATACAAGTGCTTCAATTGTGAAATGAGCTTCCATTTGAGGCTTTTCCTGGGGACTACAGCATGGAGTTATTCGAGGGGAAAGTAAATAGGACATTAACCCTAGAAAGATAACCATGCCACAGCATACGTTAAAGATAACCATACGCTTCAAAGGCGCACCCTTTTATAATACGTGTTTATAATTGATTAACTAAAAAATATTTATAATTTATGTTATTATGTTAAAAGGTATATTTAAAACTATGAAAATAAAATACATTTTTACTTTAATTTGTTTATTTCAAATAACTTAAAACCAAATGAGTAGACCTCTACGAAAAAATAACGAACATCAACAGCCATATGCTACAAAAACAAAATCACTTATAATGATCTTATTAAAATAAGAGTTTTTTTTCTTATAAGATGTTTGACTATAATATAATCAGTCTAAAAACATTCTGTCATAAAAAAAAATGTTTAAAAATGTATTCATGGCAAACGTAATTTTTGCTGCCACAAAAAATTCATTTGTACTTAGTATAGGTTGACATTATTTTATTTTTAGAAGTACCGTCTTCTTTTGACCGATGCCGTCATGGTTCCTGTTTTTATTTTGTACGATCCTGTGCAGATGGTTCTCGAACAATATTTTCGATGATACTCAGAATATGTAAATTAAATATAATAAGTGTGTATGCGCCGCAAGCTGGATGTAACGAGGCTGTGAAAGAGAAGATTTGGGAAGATAGGGTGATAATGGATATTTCACAGAATGAGGATATTTATATCGGATGTGATTTTAATGGGCATGTAGGTAGAGAAAGTGGAGGTTATGAGAGAGTGCATGGAGGCTGGGGTTTTGGGAATAAAAACATAGAAGGTGAACCTTATCCAAGCTGCAGTTGCTTTCGATTTTGCAATAGCTAATACTTTTTTCATAAAAGAGACCAGCAGCTAATCACTTACAGTAGTGGTAATCACACTACTCAAATTGATTATTTTCTCTTACGACGAAATAATATTAAAATAGTGAAGGATTGTAAGGTTTTGCCTGGAGAGGTATTAGTTACTCAACATCGTTTATTAGTGTTAGATTTAAAAATAAATTTAAAACTGGCCGGAAATATTTACAAACCTCCACTCAGAATTAAATGGTGTCTAATGATGAATGATGAATATGCCAAATAATTTAGGACCAAAGTTGTCAATAAAATGATAAAAATGGAAAAGATGGCAACGAAAACAGTTAATGAATGTTGTAATTAAATGGCAACATGTATAAGGAATGTGGTAAGAGATGTCTTTGGTGAAATGAAAGGAAGACAAAAAATAGATAAAGACGCTTGGTGGTGGAATGAAGAGGTACAAAAGGCTTTAAAAGAAAAGAAAATAGCTTTTAAGGAATGGAAATGTATTGAAGATTGAAGACCGGGATAGCACGGTTAAAGAAAATAAAAGAATAATGTATGCAGAATGTAAGAGAAATGCAAAAAGAGCGGTAGCTATTGCTAGAACCAAAGTACAAGATGAATTGTACCAATCACTAGAGAGCTCACAAACACAAAAATATTTGTGTCGTTTTGCAAAAGCTAAAGAGAGGAGTACAATAGATATTACGCACGTTAAACGTATATAGGCCATACAGGAAAAGTTTTGATGAATGGATGAGGACATAAAGAGTCGTTTGAAGAGATATTTTGAAAGACTGATGAATGAAGAAAATGATAGGACTGGGGAGTTAGAGACTGTACCGTTACATTTCGGTGTTATACAAGAAATAAGTGAGAATGAAGTAAGAAAAGCTGTGAATGATGTGAAAAACGGAAAAGCCGTTGGTCCAGATGGCATACCTATAAATGCAGGATGGATGAAATGGTAAAATGTGTCTAGGGTAGCTTGTGACCCATGGGAACCCATGGGAAGGTTTATAAAGCTGGCTACGAAAGAGACGGATGAGAGAAAATTACATGTGGCAGAGATGCGAATGTTAAGGTGGATGTGTGGTGTGACTAGAATGGATAAAATTAAGAATGAGTATATCAGAGGAAGTTTGAAAATAGCACCAGTGATAGATAAGTTGAGGAATAATAGGTTAGCATGGTATGGGCATGTCATGAGGAGAGATGAAAACCATGTAACTAGAAAAGTGTTGAGTATGTTTGTGGACGGATATACGAGTAGAGGAAGACAGAAAAAGGTATGGATGGACTGCGTGAAAAATGATATGTGCGTAAAAGGTGTGAATACTGAGATGACAATTGACAGCAGAGAGTGGAAAAAGAAAACATGTTGTGCCGACCCTACTTTAGTGGGATAAGGGCATTACCCTTATACCCTTACCTATGATAATGATGACTCAGAACATGTCTCGGCAAAGTAGAAGTCTCTAGTTTCTCTGTCATTCATGGCGTAGCTAGTTGTGTACTGAGTTTATTCATATATTCTCTTCTGTTCAAGGGCTTGTCATGTTTTGACATGATATTTTGGTAGTGCATCACATAAGAGTTGACAAACCTTGCGTTCAATATGCCATAAAACATAGTCATTGGATATCTATTCGTTTTCCTTGAATACGAAATCGAAAAGCACATATGATGTTCGAAAGGGTCCACGTCTCTTTTGGCAAGATATATATAACTATAGTACTTACAGCATGGAAACAATCGTCCCATGAAAGGTCAAACCGACGACTAAGTTGACTGAGAAGGACGTGGAAATACACGCAAAGGACAACAAAATACAGCAATATATTTCCGGCGCAGGCGCCTCTGCGACGTAGGTTATCTTTCTAGGGTTAAAGGGTCGCCAACGCGCATGTGACACCACTGGTGTTGCAAGCGTCCATAGGCTGCGGTGACTACTTAACATGAGGCGGCCCGCATGCTTGTTTGCTACCATCGTGGTATAAAAAGAAATATTTAGAATATAATCTGCAGTGTTTAAGAGAAGGGTCAATAGGTATCCAGCGCAGGTAAGTGTGATCCATCGTCGGCCTCATCTTCACTTACACTTACTTCTCATGTCCCAAAAAAGGAGTGGGGATCATTTTCTCGCAATATGTCGAAGTGTTCACATCTCTAAGGCATTCACTTAACTATATTCAGTAGTATATTACTTCTCCTATTTGAGGTAAACACCTTGAATACTTATATTTCATTAAACTTGAGAGTGATCGATTAAATGACATAGATGACGTCATCATTTTATAACTGTCAAAGTGGTCCCGACGTACTCTATAGTACTTAGTTTAAATATAGGTACTGTTTATTCTAGATAGACAGATTGTATTGTGTTTATTGGTAGGTAATGAATTAATACTATTATATTTCTATTTGTAGTGCATTACAGCCTACTTCGTTGTTAATTCAATTTAACATACTTAGAACATATACTTCCACGTAAAACAGGCACACATACACTCCTAGACCTCATGGAGGTAACCATTGTTTTAAGTAAAAAATATCTAATAGAATATAAGTTTTATTTATATTGTCAGAGATCATTCAATTTTGCAATGTTCTATATATTGCATTTTATATCATTGAGCTACTGCAGAGGTTTGTATAAACTAATAGATATTCAAACCAGTTTTAATATATCAATATAACATTTTTAACCTATCTTGGTCTCATAACATGGTAATATTAAGTATCTTTATATACATATAACTCGTTTATCCGTGTATATGTGATTGAACTCCTCCTAAGCGGGTGGAGAGATCTTCATGTTTTATTGTGTGTTGAGGTGTATGCAAGAATGATTTAGATTCCCAATTGGATCCATTCAGTGGCGCTAAGTTTGAATGTTTTGTATTTTTTTTTAATTATCAAAACAGAACAACGTCCGCCGGGCCCGCCAGTATCTATATGTATAAAAATCAATGGCCTAATATTTGTAAGTGCAACATTTTAGAACGGCTGCATCTATTTGGTTAATTCTATAATAAAATTGGATGAAACAAAAAACTGAAAATGTCAAATTTGGTTTCAAAAACCTCCATATAAAAAGTGATATAAAAGACAATAGGGAAATCTTCAATAATATTGACAGATTGATGTTCTAATGTTCAGTTACTAGTTTTTCATTTATTTATTACATACATGGTCCTATTGTATAGGGAAGATTTGACCACATTTTCTTTATTACTACACCCGTGCGAAGCCAAGGCGGAGAGCTAGTTAATAGTAAAGAAATTATTTGATCGACTGCATTTTGTTACATTTAGGAAAATTTGCATGATGTAAGGCTAGATCGTAAACACAAAAAAAGCAGGTATAAAAACCATCATAGTGCCACTCTTAGATGTGTTTGTCTTTGGGAAGTCAACACCACATAGTTTATGGTTCCCGGTTATAAAGCATATTTGTTATAAAGAAACTACCTTATGTTATTAACTAAGAGAATTGATTTGGAAAGTGGTACGAAGTCATAGAGCTTAGTTTTCTAAAGCGTTGTTAATTATATATCTCGTGCCGTTTTCAAGAAAAGAGTTTTTGACAAACCGCCACATGTTCCGTTTTTTTAAATTATAATTTATGGAATCTCAAATATATATACACATATACCATATAAATCAATAATGGGATAGTATTTTCATCATATCTCAGTTATAAATTAGTCTAACTTTTACTGCAATTAAATCAAACAACAGTATCAATTGTTTATTTAATTTATTTATTTTATACATATCGTGTCATCAGTTAATTCAATACTACTTATTAGCGGATCTCCTTTACAACTTTTTGTTTCACATTCAACTATTACAGTGACTTTTTCGTTTCTGTCTATCAATATCCCTTGGTTGTTATCAGAATTATTAGTTTTTGGTCGACGAGAACTCATTCTGTGTTGGATGTAGAACCACCTGTAAAAATATTAGCACAAATGATACCGGTTGTTGCCGTGGCGAGTCGTTGTCCGATAAAAATTTACATATTTGATAACAGTACAATTGGAACATTGAGAAGCTTATTCGTCTAGAATTATAACGTTTTATATCGAACAATACTAAATTATTAAATTGTTGTAGACGAGTTTTCAATAAAAAAAACCGTGTGTGTGTGTAGAAGGGGAATTTTTGTATTAAAGGGAAAGAATTTAATTGAAAAAATACAACAGAAAGCCAACGTCACGCGGTCTTCCAAGGCGGTTCCCCATCCAAATACTGACCGCACCCAACATCACTCAACTTCGGTGATCGTACGAGAACCGGGGTTTTCAACAGACTACCCGCCACAGTGTTTAACCTCACGACTATTCCTCATACAAAAAGATTGCCGATCAAAAACCTCCCCTAAGATGTTACAATTAAATTTTTTTAAGCAATTATATTATATCAAAGAAAATATAATGATATCGCTATCTTATAGTACTAATGCAAACAACATCATATTTCTCAAATAAGAAAATGATATAGGGTTTATTCATAATGAGATCGCTGTGAGCGTAAAACACAATAAACAAGTTTTGACAAAAACGAGAAACTCATAATTTGATATAAAAACTAAGCCGTTGCTAACAATACAGTTTAAAGCAAAGTTGTCTTCCAAGACTAGTGCAAGAGGTTTTGCACACAACATTATTCGCGTTTAAAAACGTAAACTCGGTTCTTCATTGTTCCTGAAAAGTTGGACTTATTTATTTGTCGGATTTTGTAGGCACAACGACGCTAAATTATGTCTCGTTTGTATATAACACTCCATTCTTTAAGCCGAACACCTTTATAATATCTATTATAATTTATCTATTTAATAATACTGTCATATTCTATCCATTTAAAAAGAAATGTGGTGTCTCATCAAATCGTTAAGTTCATGATATTATTAGAACATATTATGGGAAGAGATAGAGCTTATAGCATGGTAGAGTTCTTTCTATGTGCGTCAGGCTAGCTACCATCCTCAAGTTGTATATCTGTTGTAAAGCATCAGCTGCTGGTATGTTCCGACAGCTGCACTTAAGAGCCAGTCCGATCTAGCTTAGCGTGTTTACCATTTCAGACCACATTGTCATTTAATATTAGATGAGATTGTAGTCAATATAAAACCTATTAAGTATAAAAACAGAAACTTCTATGATTTAATATATACCCTAATTCTTCTGTTTCTTTTTTTTTTGGCAATCAATCATCTAATAGATTATTACTGCCATTGTCAAGTAGGTATTGATATTACAAGTCTCTTACGATCAAACCAATGAACTAAGAAGATGGTGGACCTCTGGTTAGAATTTTCCTAGGAGTTGTTTTGGCAAGTCAGTATCCATGCTCAGTGGCATTTTTTTCCATCCATTTCACTTGTGCACCACAACCAAACTATATTACGTAAATACCACCAATATTACAAAATATAGAATCACACAAGATTATAAATAAAATATAATATTCACTACACGGCATTCCAAGGTCCCGTCTAAAATACCCTTAATTCTTCTTACAAATTTTAACTTTTTTTTTATGTCATAGGTGGCAAACGAACAGGTGGGTCACCTGATATTAAGTGATCACCACCGTCCATGGACACTAACAACACCAGACGAGTCGCAAGTGCGTTGCCACCCTTTGAGGGGAAGGTTTAGGAGGGGGAGTGGGAGAGGAGAGAGGAGAGGGGAGAGGAGGTGGGCCCCCGGCGCTCTCACTGACCGAACGAAACGCAACAATGCAACCACTTTTACTTCACGTCGGTTTTCTATGAGGGTGGTACTACCCCGTGCGCGACGACCCATTCATGCTAAAACCACTAATAGTTTCAGCGTGGCTTTACCACTATAATAACTTTAAAATATATTTACATACCCAAAAATGATTAAAGTTGGAACTGTAAGGGTTGTTGTCATGTAGTATATTATCCCAGCGTCAACATGTAGTGTCATTCTATATATCAAAGAGTAAGTGGGCCCGAACACCATAGATGTCAAAACTTCCATTAGATTGAATACAGATGTCATTTTTCCTATAAATAGATATACTATCATAAGAATCGTTGCTATTGTGAGTCAGTTGTAAAAGTCAGAAATGATTGACGTTGTTTACTGATCGGTCCATATATTCTTTCTAAATATTTAATAATGTTGTTAACCCCGTAGTTTTTTTAGAGACCGGGCTCGGTACATGTTTTAGGTTTCAAAGACAAATTTACTAATATGGTATATATACTATATGGTCTTGGTGATTAGTGACGATAATATTGAGTAGAGAGTGGCTCTATCAATGAATGCTAGCCTGTGCTAAGTTATTTGGAAATAAACATTACACATTGTTTTTTCAGGAAGACACAAGCTTTTTCAAAATTCCAAAACGTCAAGTCTCCTTTATAATAAACATTAATTGAGATTCATTCAGTAGAAAAAATCTTTGGTAAATTTATTTTTAAAAATATTACCTAGTTCGTCGCTAGATACAAGCTTCGATGATATCGACCTCAGTGCTGTGAAAGATGTTGCATTGAAAGTTTCTATTGCTACAGCTGAAAAGATAATAAAAAAAATCATAGACGATAATTGCCGATTGATTTAAAAAAAAATGGAAAATTTGCAAGGGAGATTTACGTCTACATTTTAATGATAAAAGTAGTGTATGAGCAAAGGTAGATAATTATAAAGATCGTGTTAAGAAAAACTGAAATAAACAACATATTTATCATAATATGTGAATAATAAAACGCACCTATATATATTTCTGTAGTGTTTCTTGCAAAACCAGTAGCAAGGCTCCCTATGATCTTACTGAAGTTAGATATTAAACCGAGAACTGCATCATTCCATTTCAGCCGACGACTGAATAAACTGATTGAGACGAATGCACCTGCAAAATTGTTTATTTTTATAATAAACAGTTATCTGATGAAGCAAATATTTGGAATGATAATTTGAGTTTTCCTGAGTTAAATGAACTGTACAGAGATTTTTCCAGAGCAATGGTCTCATTAGACACATCTTATCTGCCGTTTTGATAGCTTTGGAAAGCCTTTGTGCAATTGTTCATTGTTGTTAATTTAACCGAATCATTGAAATAATTACATCGTTTTCTTATTCAAATTCAAATTCAAATACACTGTCATATTTCACTTCCAGGCTATCCAATTTTCTGAATCATTATACGACTAACAAGAAATTAAATTAAAATTTGCAAGAACAAATCAACCTTATCTACGTGCGGAAGTATTAAATACTGACATAATTTCGCCGAGAAGATATAAAGTAATTGAGTTTATTTACCGAATAAGTGTGTGCAAATAGAGAATGTGCCATAGAGACTATATTTCACTGCATCCCAGTTGAAACGGTACCGGCAGAATAAATACCGAACGGTGTATTCCCCTGCAAATAAAGTTTAATTTTGATTACTTATTTATTATCATTTCATTTGTAAAATTACATTTATATGAATTTGTACCTGCCTTAGTACCCCATATAATATATTCTTATCACTTTGCTATTTTGAAGTATCTACACTAATAGTGCTTCCATCTGCGTGTCAATTTTGGTTATACCCTTAGAATCATAGTGTTAAATTTATAATCTAGAACGTTCTCTAATAAACAAACGATCGAATACAAAAAAATATTGGATTAACTAGGCCAATTAATAAATTATGCATCCGTATGATCTTAAAAATCAATGCAATATAAATACAATTTATACTCGCTACAGTAAAGCTTATTAAGGAGTTGCAAGGATGCTTTATTTGTAAAGCCTAAATATGGCCTAGAATATTCATTATTTCGAAGAAATACAATGAATAGATATGCTCCTAAAAATATAGTACAGTGATTTCCGTATAATATAGGTACATAATAATGTCTAGAAAAAATAATACACTAAATATTTAACATATATGAGAGCACTGCACAGTTCGTAGTGTTGTGAAATATAATTCAATTTATTATTGAATATTTATTTATTTATTTAATAAGAACTTCACAGCACAATCATGATATTTTAAAAACATATGAATATAATTACATAGTGCCAATTATGAAGTAATGCGTTTTACATTTCGTATATGAGACATTACGTGTGTGAGTTTATTTACAATATTGTATAATAATTAATACTGCGCGTGCGCGCGGCCGCGTTGTATGTATATGATGTGCGTGCGCGGTGTGTGTGTGTACGCGTGTGAGTCTGTGTGAGTCTGTGTATGGTTGTTGTTTGTATGTTTTAATATATTTTATAAAGGTATTATATAGGATGGATGGATAGTATGTCTCTCGGTGGTCGCCATTGTTTTTGGATTGTACTGTGCTTACCATCAGGCACAGTACAGTCACTTTGCCGAGCTACTATAAAAAAATAAATATAGTATATAAATTCCAGATCTTCAAATCACATACTGCGGTACATTTCAAGTCTAGAGTTCCAGTAGTTTTTTAAGATTAAGGCGCTAATAGACTTGCATCGGTCGCCCTGAGTTACCTAATAATTATATATCATTGAAAAAAAAAAACATAAAGCATTATCACGAGTAAAGTTATCGTCATCTTTATTTTAACTGTAGCTTAGTATAATTATGTATGTTGTTACTATAATTTGAATATCGAATAAAATGTACCAATACCTAATAATATGAATTACTTACTCCAGTAACATGAAATTAAATTTAGCAACCTCTTAAGGTTGTCGATTATTCATTTCTTTAGATGTTATAGAATACATTTATTACGTAAATAAAATATGAGATTACCAGTAAGCACGTACCATAAGCTGAGCCGTATATAAAAGCGATCGAAACCAATACAAGTATGGACTTTGTTCGCCTGTGATTAGGTCCTTTTTTGAACGCAACGGTCAGAGTGTCCTTTACGTGTTTAATGTCGAAGAAGGATTTGAGGAAACCTCGCAGGCCAGACGATTCATTCTGCAATTATAAATCCCACTTTATTTATGTTCCACTCGCCTTACCGGAAACATGGGACATTAGTAACGTGGTTTACAACTGTAAAATAAAGCTTCATTCAATGACTATAAACAACTTCTAAGTTAAGAATAGTATAAAATAACCAGAGATGAACTCGAAAGAATCTGTTATAATTACGTAATATGGCACTTATTCTTATTGGAGTTAAATACATTTTAGTGTAATGAGTTTTTACCTACCTATAAAATGTATAAAACTTTTCATAGTGGGAGTTTCTAGAAGATATCAAAGAAGGAATAGACGAACGATACAATAATAATGTAGGGTAATAACAAAATAGACATATAAAAAAACTCCAAAGTTAATAAACAAATGAAACTTATTACAAAAAGGTTTTTTTGTTTAAAACGTTATCCCAAACATTCTTCGACCTCAAGTTAAACACAAAATAACAAGATTGACAAAATTGCTACACTCAAATGAATTATTGATGATCAATTCATAAGATAATTACGCGAAGAAATTTTATAACCATGAATGGCGGTAGCTTTAGGACAAAGATAAAATTTAACAACAGTTGTTAAAGTATAATAACTAACTAGTTAAACATTACGATAGTAAGTATATAGTAAACTAGCGGACCTGGCGGACGTTGTCCTGCCTTGATAATAAAAAAAAACCCTAAAAGTCAACCGCAACGCCACCTACCGGGTCTAATTGTGAATCTAAACCATTCCATCCACTCACTCACATCCATCCATCGGATCCACTGGAACAAGCATACAAAGTTTTATTAAAATCGGTCCAGCCGTTTAGGAGGAGTTCAGTGACATACACACGCACAGAAGAAATTTATATATAAAGATATTACAAATATATACTAAACCTGCTCAGTCTTTTCGGTTATCGGTCGTTTCGAGTCGTTGATATAAAAGAATCCGTAAATGATACTAAAAATATACATAATGCAACTCAAAGAGAACACTCCGTAATATCCAATGTATTTCAATAACACCCCACTCAAGACAGAACCTATGGGTGTTCCTGCAGTTAGGCAAAGATTCACCACACCAACCCGAAACGTTCTAGATTCTTCTGTAGACACATCACTAACGTAGCTAAATGCTCCCATATAAATCGATATCCATCCACCTGTTATAGCTGGGAAGAAAGCTTCAAAGAACATCGTCACTTGAACTGGTAATTCGTAAAAGAAATATGCATTTAAAATGTTACTCAGACACATTAAAAAGTCTCCAAAGATTGGTAGTAGGATGCAAATCTTTCTTTTTCCTGTTCGATCGCTCCAGGCACCTAAGAATAAAATTAAGAAACTCGGTATCGCAGTTAGTACTAAAGTTTTCCAGCTCTCCATGCCGGCTATAAGTTCTTGTATCGCCAGTTCTTCTTTAAGATAGTTTCCTTGTCTAGCTATAAGGGCATCACAAACTGCGTCCCCATACTGCTTGTTGACGCGACAAGCTTTATCCAAATTCAAATTTTGGGTAGCAAGAGTCGATAATACATTTGGTACTACATAACAAGCTAAAACTGGTTCGACTGTAATATTTTCTTTTAAATGTTGAATCTTTTGCTTCCAAGTTTTCTTCTTGATGATCTCCTTTTTGGACTTTAAAGGCTGTTGTTCCTCGGATGCCATCCTCACTAAGACTACAAAGTGAAATGACAATTTTCCAAATGTACGATTGATGTGGAAGTTTTACAAGGTATCTTGGTTTATAAGTTAAATATTAACTTTAGTCATAATAGGTAGATTTGTTTAATTATAGAGTGTTTATCAGCTTTTCAAAGACCGCACTGTTTGAATAAGCCATAGTAATATGCAACTGTATTTGTTCTGATATTACTTGCACTTACATAAGTTTAAGTATGTTGTGATAAATTATGATATACTGAAGGACACCAGAGAAATTGTGTTATAAGCGTTGCGTACAAAATATTGTTTTCAAATATTGCATGTATTACTTCTGTAATTACTGTAATTACTTCTGTAATTTTTTTATAAAATTTCCATTTTAATTATAATAATTTTTTATCCTAAAATGAATAGTCAAAATTAAACTTTCCATACCCTAGTTGTAAAAATATTAAAATGACTTTTACTATTAGGTTAAATTAGGTAAAATTAGATTTCACGCCGACTCATAAAAAAAGAGAATATGTAGTCGTTTTGTTGTTTCATACTTCCGCTTGGACTCGATTATCGTCGTCACACGTCCCCAGGACGTGGCAGCAGTTCATTAGTTCCAGATGAAAGCAGCAAAGTAACACCTAACACCAAGTGGAGGTGGAGATGCCTACCATAAATACCCGTAAAGTACCGTCTTCATTAATGAAATAAAAAGAGATTTTGATAATCGACTAATTACTGTTGTGCTACCCTATATTAACAATCTTGCCTTGTATTTACCTCTTCCAGCATGTTAGTTAGCATTAAAGTTACATTTATCTTCAGACGCCTAAACACACACTACATTATAAGTAGGTACTCAACGCACAAGAACTTAGCAAGAAACTACTTGACCGGTCATCTCACTGTGTGGTCTAATAATATTCACAGGACTTCTTTGTATTTCGTGTCTTATTTATCCATTTCCATTCATATTGCATATAAATGAATGTTTAATATATATTTCGAGTTACGAATATTATTTCAATTCATATATCCATATCTAGACATATAATAAAAATGTAAATCTAACGTGTCTGTACTTTTTTTTTATGTCATAGGAGGCAAACGAACAGATGGGTCATTTGATGTTAAGTGCAACACCAGGGGAGTCGCAAGTGCGTTGCCAGCCTGTGTTGGGGGGTGGGGGGGAAGAGGAAGGGAAGAAGGAAGGGGATGGGAAGGGTAGGTGGGTCTCCGGCGCTCTCACTGACCGAACGAAACGCAACAATGCAAGCACTGTTACTTCACATCGGTTTTCTCTGAGAGGGTGGTACTACTCCGGTCGAGCCGACCCATTCATGCTGAAACTAGTAATAGCTTCAGCATGGCTCTACCACCTACCTCTAAATGTTGCAGATGTTCTCGATTAAGTAATAAAATGCATTTCAATCATTTTTAGATATGTCTGTTTATTTGTATGAACACGCATCACTGCTAAAATACTGCGTTCATGATAAAACTTATTCAAATAAATATTAAGCATACCTTCGAGTAACATTTAATCTTTTATTCATTAAAATCGGTTCGGTTTATCAAAAGTCATTGTAATTTGAATGATGACGCGACTTACATACGATAGAAAAGTAGGTAGTAATTAGACGTAATACATTTAGATGTCTTAATTAATCACTGTTTTGTACATCAAGTTCCAAGGGGCCAAAATCGTACAGCTTCTTAAAAAAACAATCCTTTGTCGAGTATAGAAGGATAATATATCTCCTTCATAGTAACTACAAACGAATGACAGCCCCAAAAAGTTATTTTAAGTATATTTGACCTTAATTCGCTTGTGCGAAATTTATCGAATTAAGACTGTTATTTAGATAACTGCAATACCGAACGATAAGTCTTTGTCGATAAATCATATCTTATATTATGTATGTGAGTTAACACGCAATTTATCAGTGTAACTGCACATACTCTTTATCAAGTAACGGAATACGTTTCACTTTACAGAATAAAATTAAATGCATTTTATGTGGAAGATACAAGCATTGTGCTCCCAATCTATATCTATCTTTCGTTAAAAAATGTTGCAGGTGTCTAGGAAAGAATAACCAAATGCGTTTCAATCATTTTTAGAAATATCTGTCCGTCTATTTGTATAAATACGCATCACAGCTAAAGTACTGGGTTCATAATAAAACTCCACCAAGAAAATTATAAAGCATATCTTCGAGAATAACTTAGTTCTTGTTTCATTAAAATCGGTCCACTCTATCAAAAGTTATTGTAATTTTAATGACGACGCGGCATAAGTACGAGGGAACTGTCGATAAGTAAATGAACTTAACACATTCAGATGACTTTATTAATCACTGTTCTTATATAAGGTCGGGGTGTAAGGGGGTGTCGAATAACATCGTAAGACTTGAGACACCCAAGCCAACCACACCTGCTCGTGGTGCACCCTGCTGAATAACGAACGAGGCAATGGCAAAGCAGGGTGGTAGGGTTTTACAGCCAGACTGGGTCGCAACCACCATGCATATGGTGAAAAAGCCCGTCATAGTGATTCGCTTCTGCGGGTCGCGTTTCGGGATCAGCCTGTGCATATCTAGCTTTTCGCAAGCCGGCATGACAGCGGCGACCGATCGATAGATAGGTTCTCTCTCGGTGGTCGCCATTGTTTTTGGATTGTATTGTGCTAACCATCAGGCATAGTGCAGTAATTTTGCCGTGTAATTATAAAAAAAAAAGTTTCTACGCGGACGAAATCGAAGGCTATCGACAATCTATCGATAATCGACAGCTAGTATTAAATAAGTCTCTGTTTGAATTTTCTTTAGTTGTCCATAACAACGAAGCTAATAAGGTATCTTGTACACTGATAGAATCATTACATATAAATAAAATTGTAGTATCTCTTGTTTGCCCGCGTTACGTCTGAAATAGCGTAACCAATTTGGACGAGATTTGTACTATCAGTTAGTAGAGTTTTGAGAGTATATTATTTAAGCTATTTATTACTATATTATTATTTTCCGTGGAGGTTAAGTAGTATTAAAAAAATATAACTGAATATTAATACAGATCACAGTTCCCTTACCTAACATAACCATTTTCATGAAGATGAAATCGCGGTCGTTAGTTATTCAGGGTATAAAATTCTTTTTCAAAGCGAATATCTTTTAAGTAGCTATAGTAGTACTTTCGAATGGTTTTGTATCATTATTTTTACATCTTATGGTATGTAAAAATCTTAATTATGATGGTGGTAATTATAAATCTTGAGTTACCTGAAGAAAAATGTCTAAAATGAGACGTTAATATTCTTAAATTTTACTCGGATATTGAATTACATTATTTACTGACTTTTTGTGTTCTTACTGCCAAGTCTCTATAGAAAAGCGTAATTATGTATGGACTCGATCCTTCTTTGGGTTTAGTTCTAAATTATTCTGAAAACTACGTTCAAATTGGTTCAGAATTTTTCCCGTGATGCACGTTGTAACACGGAATTTACGATTTTCCGTCTAGAAAGAAGAAAGGGTCTTTGTTTCTTTAGTATGTATTTGTACGCGATTTATCAGAAACCACACTATTGACTTTTACGATTGTTTTGATGAGTAATTTACGTATGTGATAATTTTAGTATATAAAATATTAAGCTACGATTTTTATGAATATAATTACGTTTATTGTTGATCTTAACGAAATCCGTTATTTCCAGTATATTTCAATAATGATTATATATTGATGAATTAATTCTGCTACTCCACGTCCAGGGCATAAGGCTCATCGAAGAGATATCTAGTTAAATCATGTGCGGCATCTCCCAGCGTTTTCTATCAGATACCAACTTGACGAGTCTCCATATCAATTGAACACCTCCAAGTAGTTCTGGAGTTACCCGACTATCCTTGCCAGTATGATTATCATATGATATTTATATATGCTATAAACAATTCATTGTGTTAAGTGCTTAATACCAACATATTTGATTAAGTAAATACAGATATGGTATCAAATAAGTATTAAATTATCTAAATATATGAATAAAATCTGATTGTAAGACGAGAAATGTATTCATTAAACGTATATATGTAAACTAGCAGACTCGGCAGACTTTGTCCTGCTCTGATTATGAAAAAAATTAGATTAGATAGCTAGAATTAGATCGCAGCGTCACCTACCGGTTTAAACCATCCAGGGCCATTCAAACGCATACAATATTTTATCGAAATCGGTCCGACCGTTTAGGAGTGTTTTGGTCGCATAGACGCGTACAGAAGAATTATATATACGAATGCTCGCCCAGTGGTCGAACTTCGAGCTTAGAGAAAAAAAAACCTTTTTCATTTTATTTTATTTTATTCCACTAAATTTCGTCAAAAGTAAAATAATGAACAAAATCGGCTGAGAAACAGAGGATGGTCATGTTTTTGACAGTTTCTCCACTGCCTATTTATATATAGATATATAAAAATTAAATCAATAAATAATAAAGAATTATAATAAGATATGGTTAAATGAAAATAACTTGATGAGAAAAGATTTATTTTCTATTATATGCTTGAAATATAAGCTATTAGTTTTTACATAAAAAAAAGGTTTTAAATAGAAAATCAGGTTCCAAACACTGATCTGCATGTTTAACTGAATTTTTCTCTTTCTTTCTTCTTCCAAAAAGGTAAACGAGCAGATGGATCACCTGATATTAAGTGATGACCACCGTCCTTAGACACAACACCAGGGGAGTTGCAATTGCGATGCCAGCCTATGTTTGAGGGAGGGGGGGAAGGAGAAGAGGAGGAGGGAGGTGCGCTTCCGGTGCTCTCACTGACCAGATGAAACGCAACAATACAAGCACTGCTACTTCACGTCTATGTTTCTGTGGGTCGGATGGTAGTACCCCGGGCGAGCCGACCTATTCACACTGAAATCAGTAATTAGCTTCAGCGTGGCTCTACAATCTACAACGTTTACTAGCCACCATTCAGGACTCCATTGGACCGAAACTCATCTAACTGTCACAGCAAAAAATGCCTTTTCACTACGTTAGAACGCCAAACCTTTAGGCCGCTCTGAATATAGCCCTAAGTTCGTTTTTCTGTGTAATATCGTCAAGAGCTTAATACAAAAAAAAGTTAAAATATTATTATAGGAATCTATAATTACCATTTATTTATTCTTAAATTGTCTCGATGATATACGTATAATGTAACTAGTGGGCCCGGGGGAAGTTGTCCCACCCTAGTAATCAAAAATAACCTTGACAAATTATATACTTGAACCTTTTTTTTTTTATATCACAGTAAGCAAACGAACAGGCATGTCACCTGATGTTAAGTGATCACCGCCATCCATAGACACTAGCAACACCAGGGGAGTCGCAAGTGCGTTGCCAGTCTGCATTTGGGGGAGGAGGGTGGGAGGTAAGAGATGTGAGCTTCCGGCGCTCTCACTGACCGAACGAAGCGTAACAATGCAAGCACTGTTACTTCACGTCAGATTTCTGTGAGAGGATGATACTACAGCGGGCGAGCCGACCCATTCATGCTGAACCCAGAAAATCTTCAGGAATTACTTTATCTATTGGTGAAAAATGCATGAAAATTCGTTCCGTAGTTTTTGAGTTTATCGCGAACAAACAGACAGACGCGGCAGATACATTGTTTTGTAATATGTTACGATACGGATTTATGCCTAAATTAGTGTTATGTGCATGTATGTATATTTAGAGCTGTCAAATAATTTAGCCCGGACTATATTTTACTATCATTTGAAAAATGCAGCAGAAACTCGCCGTTGCTGGCTCACTTCATCATTGTTTCTGGGGCTAATTTACTGCGCACATATATTTCTCAACTCCGCTCAAATAGTCTGGCTATTTCCTTAACTTTCCACATTTAACTTCACTCCGTTTGTTACTAAATAATAATAATACGAATGTTCGTTTGTGTTTTATGCGAATTTTGATGTCTGACGTAATACTAAACTGTATAATAAATATCTCTACATATAAATAAAATTGAAGTGTTTGTCGATTTGACGAGCATTTTACTAACAGACACAAAATGGTGAGAGTATAAAAACACATAATTTCCATAAATCGCTAAAACTATTGCCTTGAGTACTAAGTTGCATAGATCAGGGAATAGGGGATTATACCATCGAAATACATTACCTCTAAGCTTGAACCTTGGATAGTTCCAATATGGAAGAAAGCAGGTAACTTTAAAAAGGCATAAAACCTTAACAAAGTAAGTTATGGAATACGCGTCGTGGACCCACTTCTCGTGTAAGCAATACCGCAATAGGTTCTTGAAGAGAGAATTTTTTGAAGATTCGATTGGTTCGTAACTATACATGACAGTGTTTACAGAAAAATATCATTAAAAATGATTACCATTTTGAAGAAAATCTTCTTATATTCTGATTTGAAATTCTGATTCCTAACGTTTTTATGTAAGGAAAGAGTGGTGGGGGTAAACACTGTTGAAAATAGTATTGCCCAAATGCAAGACCAAGACGAGACTTGAGGTATTGCACCCTCAGTCTTGGTTTTGGTCTTGCAGCAAGATTCTTGCAAGTCCTGCAATTACCTATTCGTTAGGTTTACAATCAAATGTAATCAAATGATTGTTTAGTTCCGACGATTATCGATTGTCGTGATTACACGTCAATCTGCAACATATTTTAATTAATTTATTCATAATTATTATATATTTATAGTAATTTTATAATTAATACATAAATATACATATTAACTAATTGATTCGCTTTTTGTTGCAGTTAGACGTAGCAGTGTTCAATCAATTCCAGCGTCCACTAGAATTCTTAATGATGGATTTCCGCAAAGTATTATAAGTTAGTAATTATAAGTTTGATTTCTTCAATCAAAAATACATATCCGTTTAGCTACAATCCTCAAAATCAATATCTGTCGCTAAGAAACTAAACTTGCACTTGAAATACAACATTCCTCCGGCGCTTTCACTGACCGAACGGAAAACAATAATGCAAGCACTGTTACTTCACGTCGGTTTTGTGTGAGAGGGTGGTGCTGCCCCGAATGAGCCGACCCATTCATGCTGAAACCAGTAATAGTTTGATGGTAAGCACAGTACAATCTAAAAACAACGGCGACCAGCGAGAGATACGCCCTTCTCCTGCGATCGTCGTTGTTTTGTTTTTAATATACGAGTCCCTCGATGCGGGAACTTTCAGATATTAAGCTGAAAAGAACAGATTTTTTAAGAACTAACTGCCCTAGCCGAGGGTAACATCTTTCTTAGCCAAAAGGCCGAAAAGCGATTCTTCTTCACAGTTTAGCGTATTATCAAGTAGCGCTAACGTGAGATACGTTCTTATACATAAAGTTCTAGACTGCAGTAGCCACTCAACATAACTGTATACATATTTGCTTGAAAAGAAAAATATGAATTCATTTTATAAAATTCTTAATAGTTAGTCACTTCTCGAAGATTCAGAAACATCTTACTCAACTCAGGGAGTAACTTGCGGCAGCGCGTTGCTAATCTATGCGGGAAATATTCGATAGATTTTCAATACCGAGCTAGTAGGTACCAACTCTTTAGAGAAAGCTTATGTACGAGTTCGCGAAGTAACTCGCTCTTTTCCAAAGTAGAAACTTTGATTTTCCTTGAAAATTTTATTCCATCTATATCTGATTGTAAATTCTAATATTACTAGTAACACTTTTTTATACTTTATAGGTCTTAGCGTTTGGCTACTATCTCAAATATTGTTTTTTTTTTATAGTAGCACGGTAAAATGACTGCACTATGCCTGATGGTAAGCACAGTACAATCCAAAAACAATGGCAACCACCGAGTGACACACTATCCATCGCCGGTCGCCGCCGTCATACCGACCTGCGAAAAGCTGGATATGCACAGGCTGATCCCGAAACGCGACCTGTAGAAACGAATCACTATGTCGGGCTTTTTCGCCATATACATGGTGGTTGAGACCCAGTCAAGCTGTGAAACCCTACCACGCCGCAAATGGTGATGTGGTTTGAGATGGTACACACGATAAACCTAAAAGGCTGGCTCTCGAACACACCAACAGGTGCTTCGCGACAGGTTTCCAACGTGAAGGTGGTAGGTAGCCAGGCGAATTTAGATTCTACCACCATACTGTGTGTTGGCGACGCACACGACGATGAGTAGCTTACAAATATTTTTATACTTAGATTTATTGATATTTTATAGAGAACATATATATAGATTTATTGACATATACTATAGATTTGTTAGATAATTCATACAGATATAAATTGAATATAGAATTGTAGGTATGTTATGTATGTATTGAGTTATTGAATATGGAATTATAGATGTGCTATTTATAGTAATAGGAATTGAATTATGGATATGTAGAAACATGTGTAGAATTATTGAATATATAATGATATATGTATTGATTTATAGAATATGTGAATTATAGGTAGAATCATGTATATTAACAGATAAATAGGGACTTATGCATGCCTAGAATTACTGAAATATGGATTATATAAAATTGTGTGTTAGTATAGGGTGACTTATAGATTACATTAGCATCAAGTAGGGAATTAAATGATAGATGAGATTAAAATTATGCCGTATGGAACATATAACGTGTGTGCATGGAAACATTCGTAGAGAGAATATGATAGAATTACTCACGTTATATACTATTGAATTATACGTTACATAGCCAGAATTATACGATCATACAGAATGGCAAATATGGAAGATTGTATAATTTAATATAGACAAACGTAATGGTTATAGAGGTACAAATTTTACAACGGTTACTCGTAACGGACGTCTTTTATCTCAGGGTTTTTAGTAATTACAACGGTTTTTAAGAGATTTAATAATTACATGGTCAAGGAAAAATTTTATGCCGGCGGCCCCAATACTGTGGTCCAATCATGATGTATTCTTTCACCGAAAGTTCTGACTCAGTTGCGAGGATTCGAACTTACTCGACGCGGTGTCCGAACACGCTATCAACTAAGCCATCATCGCTTTTCTATAGTAATAAATATATAATTCTGTCTGAATATATACAACTGTTTTTAAATTATATGATAGACTACTTCTATTCTAAAGGCCACTGACCACGAATAGAACATTTTTCTGCCTATTATTATGTCCGGATTGAGATCAAACGACGTGACCAATTTTTATGAAATTTCCTATATGTGAAGTATACGTAATTATAAACTACTAGCGGGCCCGGCCGACGTTGTCCCGCCCTGAGTATAAAAAAATCCTTGACAAATTATATACCAAAACGTTCCTCATGAATCATTTTATCCACTGGCGAAAACCGCTTGAAAATCCGTTCAGTAGTTTTTGAGTATATCACGAACAGACAGACAGACAGACGCGGTAGTGGACTTTGTTTTATACTATGTAATGATATGTTTTATATATAACTATACATATCATAAGAATTTAAATCTAACGTGTCTGTACTTTTTTAAATTTCGTGAAAAAACTTGTTGCAGGTGTCTAGGAATAAATAATAGAATACATTTCAATCATTTTTGAAAATGTTTGTCTGTATGTCTGTTTGTATGAACACGCATCACTGCTAAAGTACTGGGTTCACGATAAAACCTCTAATAAGAAAATTATAAAACATATTCTCTAGAGTTACTTAGTCTTTATTTCATGAAAATCGGTCCACTGTATCAAAAGTTATTTTAATTTCAATGGCGGCTCGAGGTAAGTACCTGAGAAGAGTAGTAATCTATACTAATATTATAAAGCTTATTTGTTTGGTTGACCCCGCTAATCTTAGGAACTACTGGTCCGATTTAAAAAAAAATGTCAGTGTTTGATAGATCATTTATCGAGAAAGACTATAGGCTATATATCATTACGCTAAGACCAGTAGGAGCGGAGCACCAATGAAGAATATTTCAAAATCGTTTTTTGTTACTTTTGAGTAACTAACTAAAGTAACTATTCCACGCAGACGAAGTCGCGGGCAGAAGCTAGTCAATAATAATTTTATAAAAAAATATGGTCTCATCAATAAGTTTTAAAGAATTTATGTAAACGAGAAGTATATTTAATTCCAAAAGCTCATTGAATTTTTTTTTTATTAATTTAGTTTTTTTTTTACTAGTTCTACTTATTTATTATATGGAGGAGTATATTACTCTAGCAGTAGGAGTATGGTACTCTAAAATCGATAACCCATAAAAACGTCGTCATGGCATGTAAAGATCATTAAATTTAAAAAATAAAATTACGGGACACAAACAATAAGCTGCCTAATAAATGCGTGTACAGCCTCGGGCACAGCTAGTATAAAATAATTTCGTGTGACTCATTTAAGACTCATGGTATTAGAATATATATAGTTCTAAAATATTAGAATATATATAGTTTTAAAATATTAGAATATATATATTTGCTTGTATGTATTATTTATTATGTTTGTATTATTATTATTTTATTTTATTTTATTTTTTATTCTCAGGCTTATGGTGGTCATTGTACAACCGAGGTAGTGAATAGCTTTTTGGACAGGCACATTTGTAATATTTGTATCTTTTTTTTTCGATGTTTACTTTTTGTTGTTGTTAGCTGTTTACATGTATAAGTTATGTTATATTTATTGTCAATACACCGACTACACGTCCGTACATTACTTAGGGTCTCCATTGAAAATCAGCGCTGCAGTACCACCTTAGTTATGCTGCAGCACTTTGCTGAATGGAGGTGCCTTTGTTGGATATTCAAATAAGCTATGTATATGTTCATCTTGTTGTTTTGATGTTATCCAGCAATAAAGACATTTTCTTTCTTCTATATAGTTTTAAAAATCAGAACATAGTATTTGTGTTATAATTACAGATTGTTTTTATCCTTGTTGTTTTATCTTGTAGGTGGTAGAGCCACCCTGGAGCTATTACTGGTTTCAGCATGAATGGGCCGACCCGTCCGGGGTAGTACCACCCTCTCATAGAAAACCGACGTGAAGTAACAGTGCTTGCATTTTTGGGTTTCGTTCGGCCCGTGAGAACGCTGGAAGCCCACCTCCCCTCCCCTCTCCTCTCCTCTCTCCTCTTCCTCCTAGCACATGCCGGCAACGCACTTGCGACTTCCCTGGTGTTGCAAGTGTCTATGGACGGTGGTGATCACTTAACATCAGGTGAGCCACCTGTTCGTTTACCCCCTATGATATATGAAAAAAGAATCCAAATTCAGTAAAACATCGACTATTTGCATCCTCAAAAGGCATTCCAACTTTTTGTTGTACACGTTGCACGTTCATATTTTCCGAGTAATATTGCCGAAGCTTCTTTGTTCTGTTAAATCCGTAGCTAATGTCAAAGTAAGCAAGGTTTATAAACAACAACGTGCGTCAATAAAATTTAACATTTCTTTACGCATGGTTTAAATGATAGGCGATAGACATTTTTATTAAGATAAGCTGGATTTAGTAAGAGACCAACATAATTTAAAACTAGAAACAGCAACAAATTGGTCATTCTATGTTTCAGGCTCACTACCAAAAACAGTTTTTTAGATAATAGTGTTAGGTTTTATAACAAAGTTCCAAAACACATTACCGATTTGCCGGATGAGTGAGTTCAAGAACCATGTCCAGCGGGTTTTAATGTCTAAAGGCTATTATAGAGTGGATGGTGGATATGAACGGTTGTGAAGTCTTGAAATGATGCCCATTTCAATAAATCCACTAAAAATCATATGTAACTATCTATGTTTTGTAAAAATATCTATACTAATATTATAAAGAGGTAGAGTTTGTGAGTTTGTGACGTTGTAAGGTGTAATCTCAGGAACTACTGGTCCGATTTGGAAAATTCTTTCAGTGTTATATAGCTCATTTATCAGGGAAGGTTATAGGTTATATATCATCACGCTAAGACCCATAGAAGCAGAGCAGCACTGAACAATGTTGCGAAATCGGGCTATTTTTTTTCTTTTCAGAGCTTCCGCTGCGTTTTAGCGCAAAATAACCATTCCACGCTTACGTATTACCGCCCAACGAAGTGGGCACGGGTCGGCTAGTATAACATAAAGAGATAAACCAGATCGAGTTTCTTGCCGGTTCTTCTCGATGACTGGGTTGTTTTCCAAACCGGTGGTAGCTTTGTGGTTCATAAAGGCCTCCTGAGGGCCTAAACTGAATAAAGTATACATAGATTGATTGGTTTTTTAAATAAATATTCTTTACCGCGTAACTTGTAATTGACAGAGTGTGCTCTTTAATCTTTATTTAATTAACCGTATGATTAAATAAAGTATTCATCTTTTATTGTCGTCGCTTCATCGATTATCGCTATTTGTCCTTATATGATTTAATTTATGGGCAACAGTGTAGTGGCCAAAAATTTGTTACTCTTTAGCATCACCTGGTGAGGACGTGCAGGGGAATGAGAGGTACGCTTCCTGCGGATGCTAGTAAGCCCCACAGTGTAGTCTCCATTAGCTATACAAGCAACCGCTTCCGACTTGATCTGCCTAATAGTTTTAGAGTTTATAAATCTCAGGTAAATATATTAACATTCGTTTTTATATCATTATTATTATTACATAGTATAAAACAAAGTCCCCTACCGCGTCTGTCTGTTCGCGATAAACTCAAAAACTACTGAACGGATATTCATACGGGTTTCACCAGTGGATAGAGGGATTCACGAGGAAGGTTTTGGTATACAATTTGTCAAGGATTTTTTTTATAATCAGGGCACGACAACGTCTGCCGGGCCGGATAGTTTGCATATAAATGTATATAATATAAACTGTTGGTAAAATATTTTAAAATGTTCCTAACTGAATTTAAAAGTGACAAATAGATGGACAAAGCTACAGCCTAATCGATCGATTATTTATTTAATTAATCCATAACTTTAGGTACGAATAAAATAAAACTCGTCATAATTTTAATTATAGTAAATACAAATATTATTATTTAAATGTTTATGGTAGAAATATGAACTAATAACAATAAAATACACACTACTGTTGATTATTATAACTTATTCATAATTTAAAGAAAAGTCATTTATGCGTGCTTTCTACTCACCTCCATCGTCCTGTACATATTTTTTTACTGTAAAACGGCAAAGTGACTGCATTATGTTTGATGGTAAGCACAAACCAAAAACAACGTCAACTACCGAAAGACAAGCCTTCTATCGTCAGTCTCCACTGTCATGCCGACCTGCATAAATGTCTCTTCACGTTACGCTTGAAAGACCCCATGTTATAGGAAGGATGGAACACGTTGGCCGGGAGATTGTTCCACAGCACCACGGTACGGCAAAAGCAAGGTGTTGCAAACATTTTAGTTCGTGCCCAGATAGGACAGAAATAGAAAGAAGAATAAGGGAATTCCCCACGTTAATAAAAGAAGGTACCATTGCACGAATATATAAAATACTACTGAATATTAAATGTAATGAATTAAATACGATAATATTATTAAAGTTAAATCGCTTTCGCTTATAACTTAGACCATCACGTAAAGAGAGTTCTCACGGCACGAGCTCGCGACTACTTCTATACGTGTTTACTGCGAACGGAGTCAAAGCATGCCGCGTGCCTGCCAACTCTGACGAACAGTAATAATACCTGTAAATGTCTCTGTTTATGACATATATTGTACTGGTATAGTTTTGAATTTTATTTTTACGATTTTGTTGTTTGGTTTGTTATTATATTTTTATTTTAGTTCTGTATATTCAATTTCTTTTTATTTTGTAAATACGGGGAACTTGAGACAATAAGTTTATAATGTTGAAAGATTATGAACATGTTATTTTTGGATTATAGAATATAATCCTGAGCATTTAAATCCTGAATACAGGCATGGTTTTAGGGCGAACAGATTGACCTCTTCAAACACCAAGATCTACGGAGCGCCTAGATATATGGATAAAAATCTGTATTTGTTAATCTTTGAACACAGAATATTAATTTTTCTTAATTACAAATTTTCCATAACTCAGTTAATTCTTACGAAGTAAAAAGTAAAAAGTAATTATAACAAATAATAAAGAACGTGTGCGTAGGTACATCTAGTCTAATATAATACATTTAATGATTAATTATAAATGCGTATCAAATCAGTTGACCGCAAAGGGAATTCATCTACACGAGCACGGAGCGAAAGGGGATGAAAATATTCGTTTATTTCCCTGTATTCCTTCATTTGTTACGTGACTAACGCTTCTCAAAGAGGCTTATTACGTTTGACATACCCGCTGCGTAGTCTTGATGTGTTTTCTCGTTGTGATTTCTATATATAGTATAGTTTATGTTCTTAGATTATTTACACATTGTTTTTTTTTATATCATAGGAGTCAAACGGACAGGTGGGTCACCTGATGTTAAGTGATCACCACCGTCCATACACACTTACTACACCAGGGGAGTCGCAAGTGCGTTGCCAACCTGTCCAGGGGAGAGGTGCAAGCACTGTTACTTCACGTCGGTTTTCTGTGAGAGGGTGGTACTACCCCGGTCGAGCCGACCCATTCATGATGAAATCATTAATAGCTTCAGCGTAGCTCTACCACTGTTAAAATATTATATTTATTACATAACTGAAGTTTATGGGTTATGATATGCGAATAGTCTTTCCAAATTTTGATACTAAGCTGTAGTTAGTATAATGCGTTTGCGGGGAATCCCGGGGGATTAATCAATCGGGACCAAACCACTGCTTGACCGATAAAAGTGCGGATTCCCTTTTTTTTATTTGTAGTTTATTTGTCTACCATCTCACCTGATATCAAATTACGATGTGCTCTAAGCTGGTCAATATGCTAAATGCTAGAGGAAGACTGGCTATTAAGTGCAGCTGCCAGGACATTGATGTAGACGTTTGGCGACAGACTTTCAACTAGAAGGTGATAGTTGGTGGTTAGTTAGATAGCCTTAGAAAATGCGTTACCTCCTTGGAATGGTTTCACCACATTGTTTACCTTTTCTGATACCTCCGGCTCTTTCCAAGGATTCGAACGTACAGCGTTACTATAGGTTACCCATAATGGGTTTCCCACATTACAAAAGAGGTTGCAATTCCTTTCATGTCATTATCGCCAAAATAAAATCCAGTTGATTTCATAATAGTTCTGTCGTAATTCTCAAATATTCCGGTGAATTTGTCATCGCATTGTATTGCCGCCGCCTAGATATTTCCCACCGTAATATCTGTGATTACGCTGTAATACCTGTAATTTCGTCGGGTAATATTTGTAAGCGGACGCTTAAACATAGCTTACCGTAGCGTACAATTGTTTCAGAAGCTTCAAACATTGCACAGTATTCATGCACTATAGTATTAAATCATTGATTTATGTAATAAAATTATTCAGTACTAAAACATTGAACATGAATTCGATAAAAAAATTTAATATACAATATCAAGATATTTAGTTTTTTATTTTTATGTCATAGGTGGCAAACGAAAAGGTGGGTCACCGGATGTTAAGTGACCGCCGTCCGTGGACACTAAAAACACCAGAGGAGTCGAAAGTGCGTTGCAAGCCTGTGTTTGGGGGAAGGGAGGGAGGGGTGAGAGGGGAGGGGAAGGGGAGAGAGGGGGTCTTCCGGCGCTTTCACTGACCGAACGAAATGTAAGCACTGTTACTTCACGTCGATTTTCTATGCGAGGGTTGTACTACCCCGGACGAGCCGACTCATTCATGCTGAAACCAGTAATAGCTTCAGCTTCAACACAGCGCTTGTTTTACTTAATCTCGCTGAGTTTTAGTTTCGCATTCGCCATATCCCCGCTCAGGTTACCATTGGTTGGTACAGATTGGTTACCGGTCACATGGGATCACCCAACTGTAATAATGGTACTCTACAATGTGTCACGTTCGGGTATCAGTTGGTAATGTTCAGTAATTAAATGGGATGGTAGCGATATGTATGTGACTGGGACGCAAGTACCATGGGCATTGCGATAAACCCTTAGTTTATAGCGTTTCGGGATCAACCAGTATATAGGCGATTAGTTTTGGCTCGCGGTTTTTGTTTGTTACTGCAAATGTCCTTTCTTCAGAAACATTGTTTTCTGGATGAACGGCACTCCTTGTCGTTTTCTGTATTCCTGACGACATTTATTCAAAATTTCATGATCGGTTCAGTAGTTAGGTGTGATAGCGTAACAAATAAATAAACTCACTTTTCCATCTATACATTTATAATATTAATTAGAATTCGCGATGGGTTCAGTGTTTGATTTTGAAATTGTGCGTACCATCAATTTGTGATTTATGATCCCAGAAGGAAGTGATCCTTCTGTTTAAATTGTGGTTTGTGACAAAAACGTGTAAGATTTTACACGTCGCTATCTCTGAACAAGTTTACCTTGTACATAATTGTAGGAAGATAATCTGAGATTTTCACGGGAAACGATGTTTTAGTGGATTAAAGTGTTGCCGGAACGATCCTCCGCTATGTTGATTATTGTTATCGTGCTTCGAGATAGGCAGAGAGCTATAAAAACGCCTTAAAGTATGCCGTAAATGTTCAGGGTTTATATGAGAAAATTCAGGTATTTTTAATAATCGCCCCCAGCTTCCTCTTACTCTTGAAATTCGAAGTTACGAAACGAATTGCGTTTTCTCACATTTCTATTAAAATTTATGTTCTTTGTTAATTTGAGTCCTATAATAAAATTTGTTGGATAAGAAATTATGAAGGACATGAAGCTTTACAGGTCTGTCATTCGATTTATAGCTAATATTTTGGGAAGTTAAGATAAGTCCCTTTTCTTCACTATAGCAGGCCCACGTGGTAGAGGCGCATTGTGCCGTGCAACTCCTACAGTTCGTCGGGAGGGAGGGGGCTGGGGGGGTTAACACCCGCCCTTCCCTGAGGAGTCTACTATCTTGACCCACTCAGGCCGCAGAAGGGGCCCCTTATGAGGAGCCGGAACCTGCCGGGTGAGCAGACGTAGTGCCGTAGGCAGTTCCTGCTCCCCGGCCAAATAGGTGTAAGGAGATACCATGGGGTTTTATTCCGTGCAAGTCGGATATATCCCACCCTCAGCTGCCCGACTAGGGAGGATATTCGTAGTGATTTCTCCATGTAAAAAAAAGTCCCTTTTCTTCCTATTCTAATAAAACTATGAACGCTGGGCTTCAGAGCCACAACTTTACCGTAAAATTGCTTATTGTTGTACCATATTGTCGTATCCTGGAGTTTAGGAGTAGTTTAATATTGTGTCATTTGATCATTTGTCAGATATGAAATACACGTTTTAGATGTATACTCGATACTTTTTACCAAGCGACTACATTGTATTTGAGAGTGAGCACAAGAGAACCCAAAAATTATGACAAATATTCATCACCAGTAGTTGATATGGTTCCTGCAGCGAAAATACCTGTTTAAGTTAGTTATTAAGGTCCAATGACCTTTTTTTTGAACTGACTACGCTATTCGTCTGGCGTGTCTCCACAGTTTCACAGGACCAATAAGGCAAGCGCTTAAGGCACTTTGCCGCTTGCCAAAGTGACCGAACCTCGGCTGGGGCTGACGCCTTGGATGTAACATCGCGAATCTGTTGAAGATAAACTAAGCTAGCTATTCTATATATATATATATTTAGTCATGTGGTACCGGCAGAATAGAATATCACCACCCCATATCTTCCCGCGAGTATAGTAAAAGGCGATTAAGGTACCGTGGTACTGTACCATCTGTCTGAGTCCTTCTCCGCTCGTAACGGTCCCCGTTCAACTGGGTCCAGAAGAACAATGAATATGTGCACCTGTGTATTGCGCGTACACTTATGCACCTTAATATATTACTGGATTCCGAGTACACTTCTCAGACTAGGGGGGTGGGATAGTGATGGCCGAAATCGGTCGGAACAATCATCATCATATATGAGACACAAATCTGTACCGGCATGTGAGCCTCACGTCTTTCTGTGCATTACGGGATTATTATATTAAATAAATATATAAAATCATGTTTATTTTATACGATAGTTTATTTAACATATATCAACAAATAAAATTACATCATTGAGCAAACAAACATGGAACATGAGACTTGTTCGTATAAAATTTATTCGTACATACAACGTAATATATTATAATAGAATTATGTTATTTTAATTTTTAAATGATTTAAAAATGAACGTAACAAGTATTCGACCGAAATTTCATAACTCGGGAAAACCGTTGGTGGAATTATTGTATCAATAAAAAAAAACGTTGCAATTACATGCCATTATTTGCGATTAAATTTGTCTGAAAACACCGCATCGTATACAGAATTAGCCGAATTTTCGGTTATTACCAAAAGACAGTATTTTCGGTCGAACACTAAATCAGGAGGTAATAAAGTAAGCGATAATAATCTTCAAATCAAAACAAAGATTTCACATAACACGTTCTAATAAAATCAATTCAATACTTCAACAATTCGTTTATTTAATGATATTCAAAGGGTCAGAATACAATGTGTTTAGTATGTTTGTTAAAATTTCTAATAAATGAATCGAATAAAATCAAAATAGGCAATATAGGGAGGTATTAAAAATGGGATATCTATGTGAAAACCGAGAAGTCTTTTCGTTACTTCTGTAGCAAAATGCATTCGTTTAAGTTCACCCAAAGGTTATTGTAAAATATTCAGTATTCATTAATTATTCAATTGTATTTGTATTTCGGATCCGCTTTGACGTTACTTTATATGAGTCATATTTCGAATTGACTTTAAAAACAATAAAAAAATAATAATATTAAATATGAACCTCAAAAGTTTTGTTCGATCTTTAACACAAAAAAAACTTTTCTCTACATCGAATCAGCGCTTACTTCATAACCCTAGACTATTTAGAAACCCATTATTACTCTAAAACAGTTTAAATACATTAATTCATATAAATTACTTACACGAATTTTAATATTGTCTACATAGTTTTTTAAATAACTTTATTGACGCACATGCTTCGGCATCAATATCAATAAATTACGAATAGTTTAAGCCGACCGCATACTGCGCCATTTTATTTTTACCGCAACTTTAATCGTGCTTCAAGCCGATTATTTTACGTAGTAACTGTTATGGGGGAACTATATAGTGTTGTAGAATATAACGCGCGCTTAGATTTATTTTTACTGTTGTTTTTATACCCAAGGTCGCTTTCACTACGATCATTTTAAGAGCGATTATTACTTGCAGTTCTTTAGGTGTTTATGTATTACAGTATATATGAAATTGTCGAAATTATATGGGTAGTAAATGTTGATGTTCAAAATTTTAAAGTTAAACTTATGGCACGAGAGGAGAAAATTTACGTTACGCGTTAAACTTAAGGTATATATGTGTGTAAGTGTACGTATGTATAATTATATGGCTGAGTTTAGTAATATACACTAGTTTATGAGCATTGTCATATAAGTTATATATAATTTAATAAAGTTTCACTTCCTCCGCGTGTATACACTGATACACGCAATGTTTTAATTACGATAATTTACTAAGCAAATTAATGCTAAAAAACGGGAATGTTATTTACGTATTGTTAGCATGAATTTATTTATGACTCATCGCTTTGAAAGAATTAGCTGGGAGATTATCTGTTTTATAGATATAGCGTAGTAATTTTTAAGTTATCTATAACATATATAACAATTTCAAAACGATTTATTATTTGGCACAGAACGCTTTAAAATAACTTGACTGCGCTCAAGGGGGCGTCGGTCACGAACACATATATGTAAATTTTTGGCACGTCTTAAACGGCGCGATGAATTTTCACATATCAGAGGTGCCTTTACATTCATCTTAATTCATCGTGACCTAAGCATAATATTTCGGTATGACGTCTGTGAATCGAGAGGATGGATGAAAACAAGTTTTTTATTTACCAAAACTCAAATGAATAACTCGTTCGTTTATATGACGTAGAGAGTTTTTTAACAGTCATGTTTTCATTATCTTTAATAATAATTCTACTAGAGTTTATTTAATGTTTCACCTGTTTATTATAACTTAGTTTTAAGCTATTATTATTACCGGTTTTATTATATTAAAATTGTAGTTTATATATAGTTTTTTGTCGCTAAGTTATAACTATTTGACAAACAATTATACCCTCGAATATTAATATTTTTAAATGTTATTTTGTTCTAGAAAAAAATAACTGTATTATCCAAATTACTAGAATTTAGTCTACGCTATGTTAGTCTTATTGAGAATTAATAAGTTTTCCCGTTGATTTGCCGTCAATGATATTGGAAGTAATTGTAAATTAAACATCAGTGCTATAAATTCAAGTGATTTGGAATCTCATTCTCATATAATTATTATCTATAACTATAATTTTAAATTAATTTCACCTAATTTTCTTTTCTACTAAAACCTACAAATCACACATTTCATTTAATTACAAGGACATTAATAATTATTTTAAGTATCTCCTCTTATAGGTTAGGTTTTTTACATAACTATTTACATTTATTACAATACTTTATGGTTATTATTTCGAATAAGGTTATACGTTACGTTATTCTATGCTAGATTTTCCTTATTTTAATTGGTAAATTAAAAAAAATCTGGTACTTAGTAGAGGAAAGTGACCAAATATGGGATAGTATCCAAAATGTGGAAAACATTTCTCTAAAATTGAAAATCACATAAGCCTTAAATAGATACTTTCTCTATCATTCTATCCCCATTTGCGCGTACAAGTTGTAGCATGCGAGTCGAGTGAGCCCTTTCCTCATTGTAACAATGTCTTGTTTTGACGCTACTGGATTACTTTCTGAGGCATGTAAAAAATACCTATTTTTCGTACAAAAAGTGCACATAGTATTGCTTTTCATAGCTTCTAAAGATCGTTTAGATGTTCTTTTGTAGGTTTTAGACGTGTTTGATTATATTACTTTTTTAAATATAAAAATATAAATGGTAGTTTCGTGTCGTTGAAAAATCCAAATATGGACGGATCACATTATGGGCTATACTATAATAAGGTCTCATATGTATCAGCTGACTTGAAGATTTTGTTAATTATACATATTTCATGTTTCATCAGAATGACTAGTCCGGTGAAGCTGTGAAGACCCTGCAGGGTCAATAGCGTAGTCAGTTCGAGAAAAAAAAATCAGAATGGCGGGAAACAAACTAAAGACAAAGTGAAAAGAATGAATTTCAGAAAATATGGCGGTAGCTATAAAACTAGTAAGAGAGAAATAATGGATTATTAAAGAGTTGCAAAACACTTTGATGTGCCAAGATCTAACTTGTTTTGATTATGCCAGAAATACGAATGATTCCCAGAAGAAGTGTATTTTCTGTGCTATACTGGTTTCGAATGATACTCATGGGGCAACGAATCAGATCTCTCACGTGTAGGTCCTAGGCACATAAAAATTGCACTGTTTTGGACAGATTCTGATACCTTCGAATTTTGCAAATCATTTGTGTCCCTGTCTATATTATACCAGAGTTAAAAAAAAGTCTCATATAAGTTGAGGTTAATTTTCGATAGTACCTATAGTATTCCATATTTGGGGTACCTATTCCATATTTAGGTACCTTAACCATTATTTATTTGTTGGAAATATTTCTTAATTATCACTAATCAATATAACCAACAATTGTTACAATATAAAGTGATAATGTATGGTTGTTAATAATTACTACAAAAAAAAACTTATTTATAACGTTTTGTGCAAATTAATAATAAAAAAAAACAAAATGATATTCCATACTTGGTCACTTTCCTCTAGTAATATGTGATTATATTTATAAATAAATTTGTTTAAAAAATTAGAGGACTAATGTAAATATGGGAATATTCGTTGTACTCAGTGTTAAAATAACATAAATTTCATTAAATATTACCGATTTATACATAAATAGCTTTCTCATACTGGAAATGCAAGTACAAATATTTATGTTGCATACGAATGTATTGTAATATATTTTTGAAATTATATATATATACTCGTAAATCAGACTGAACTGTAAATCGTCTGAACTAATTTTGACGAGAACTTCACAAAGATGTATAGTATTTTCTAGACATTTCTATAGAGTCTTAGCAGTAATGATAATATCTAAGAAAGATAACTTTATATATTATGTAAAATGATTACAAACGTACACGTTTGGTAACAAACTAACATTTTCTAAAATAAATAAAGTCCACATTAAACCAGATAAAACACATAATATGAAACACAATTCCTATAAACAATTTACACGAGATATAAATCACCGACACCAAATTGTATCAAAATAAATCTTAAAGCGTTTTAATACACTATGTTTTATGTAAATAATTTTACAAAATGTTTTTATTCCTTCAAATTATCATTTTGATAAAGTGAATTAAATGAAATTCAAACGAATTATATAAAAAACATTAGTTATAACGTTAGGAATAATCAACGTCATATTAAAATCAAATGTATTTTATTTGAATTCATTTTAACTTAACCCCTGTACTTCCAAAGCCATAGAGGCTTAAGCCCCATACGAAAGATTGTAGACCTGATGAGGCACAGATCAAAATACTGTTGGCAGCATAAATTTAAAAAAAAACCTGATTCATTATAAACATAGAAAAATTAGAAATTATGTAATCTATTATTTATGTTTCCATTTGTAAGACCTTTTTTTACTAAACCACGAAATTTACAACAACTAAAAACAAAAATTAACAGCATGATCCGCCATTTTGAAATTTGGGTCTTGAAAAGTCAGCCGAGGGGTTAAACAATTAAAACTTCGTATTGTCTTACCGCTAAATTTTCCTATCGATTAAATAAGTTGCTCACAACATACTCCTCCACCAATCCCGTATACGTAAAACGGCTCTCTACAAAAGTTCTTAATAATAATCGTCTCAGTTAAAAACCTTATTTACAAATAGCTCGAAGATTCTCGGACACAGCTCAATCGCCAACAGCTAGACATCATCGTAGAATCTCCCTGAAATTGTAAATTATATGTAATTGTAAATTATTAGATGTAATTTAAATTAATAACCGTTAACCTTACTGGAATTAAGATTGAAAGAGAAGAAAATAAAAAGTACAAATCTTTAATTAAATAGAAAAAGCACATAGATACATATCCACATGTTCCACCTAATATTATTTTATCACTACAACAACCTTTAATGATATTTAAACAGGACTGTAATTATGTAATCTGTCACAGATTAATAAACAACTGATGATCGACAATACAATCATCTTTAACCAAATGTAAAGAGCATTACAAATATGTAGCTTATCACAGATAGGTAATTACTTAATAATTGAGAGTACAGTCATATTTAAGCAAATTTAAACAGGACTGCAATTACTTGATGATTAAGTGTACAGGCATATTTAAGCAAATTTAAACAGGACTATAATAACTTAATGATTGAGTGTACAGGCATGTTTAAGCAATTTTAAACGGGACTGCAATTACTTGATGATTGAATGTACAGGCATATTTAAGCAAATTTAACAACAATTTAACATGACTGTTAATGTGTAGTCTGTCGCAGATAGTTTACCTACTTGATCAGTGAGTTAGAATAATTCAGGTATCAGTGTGTTTTGCTAAATAGACTTTTGCGATGATGTGATTATGTAAAGACTGTATAAACTTATCTCTTATATTGTTATATTTTATGCAAATCTTACAAATAAAGAAATATTTTTTTAAGCACTGATTAATAGTAATTATAATCGTGGTGGTCGAGTGGTTTGACCAGTTGAATGTAAATTCAATGTCGCCAAGTTAAAACCTCGGTACGTACCAACGAATCCTTTGGAATTCGCGTACATTTACTAATCTAATCGGTAATTCTATTGACTGACGGTGAAGGAAAACATCGCGAGGAAACTTGAAACGGAGAATTATTTTTGTAGTACTACTGTATGTGGGAAAAATATAAAACTGTGGATTTGTCGGAGTTAAAAATCACCAATACGGCGTGGGCTGCGTGATTATACCTATGTCTTCTATCGGGAAGAGGCCTGTGCTCCTGCAGTGGGTCTCTTACAGACTCATGTAATAAATGTTCAGGCGATATAAAACAAGTACCTCAATATGACGTCACGAACAGTGATGGAGTAGCAGAGAACTGTGAGCACCAAGGATGCCGTTATCGGACCTGAAATAAAATGTGTTTTATTAACTCAAATTAAGAATACTTTATTCAATTTGGGCTCTTACAAAATACTATAAACGTCAAAGTATTACCATGTCTTAGGAGAATATCCCTTACTCTCCGTAAATAAGAAAATCGATCGGGTTTGTTATATTGTTTTCTTAGCTAAATTGCATAATAATTAGTATAATAATTCAAAATGTAATCAAAGTAAAATCAATTCGGATCCATTAAATATGTTTGTACGTAGGGAACTAGGGTAAGCATTAATTTAATAAACGACGTCCGAAACGGAAAAATACAAGGAAAATCATTTTATATTTCCGCATGATTTATAAAAGACGATTTATACGATCCAGTTTACTGTAGGATTGTTAATTTTTCTTTTTAATGTATTAATATGTTACTTTAACCAAATTAGAAAATAACATAAATCGTAGCCGGGTTTTTTTTATTGTTGCTCGGCAAAATGACTGTACTGCGCCTGATAGTAAGCACAGTACAATCCAAAAACAATGGCGAGTACCGAGATACATACTATCCATCGCCGGTCATCGCTGTCATGCCGTGAGATTGAGTTCCTATTGTCGGCATAGGAATAAAATATTGGAGATTTTAATAATGGATAATGTACGAGCTATGATTCAGGCAAAGAATGTCTGACACACAGGCCCACTGCTTGCCTGCCCATGAACAAGTAATAAATTATGATATACGAAACTGTACTTATAGCGAATTAGTTAAGGTGAGGTTGATTGTTATTGATAAAGATGTTTATATTAAAGTAGTGATAATGGTTCATTTGTTAGTGTGTTCGGGCACAGCGACGATCGATGTAGGTTCGAATCTACTGCTGTCACCTATGGGATGGATCAGCCAAATATCAGCTGGCCGCTCTTGACTCCATCGAACGTCGTGCTCGTCGGCTTGTAAGTGATGAAGCGCTGTGAGAGACAAGAATGCTCAATTTAGAGCATCGACGGCAAGTGGCTTGTCTCTCGGTATTTTATAAGTTACACTCTGGAGAGTGTGCACAGGAATTACATGATATAATTCCACCGTCCCCATTCCATCAGAGGACGACCAGACGCCGTGAGGGTTACATTAGGGTTTTATGTAAAAGTTAATAAAAAATCTTTGCGACTATGTCGGTGCTTTCGTTGAAGGCAAACATCGTGACCGTTGACATAGGGCCGTTTCTAAGTCCGCTTGGCTATCTAACACCCTTAAATTGAATATCTGTCGCTAAGCACCTGTTGGTGTGTTCCGGTAGCCGCACTTGAGAGCCAATCCCACTGTAGATTTAGCTCAGATCAGAACAAAATGGCATTGTATTGAAATGTTAAAAAAAAAACTACGCCGGCGACTCCCCATGCGTATATTATTATTTTATTTTATTACTATTTCTTTTAATAAATA
Source organism: Antheraea pernyi (assembly GCA_015888305.1). NCBI lineage: Eukaryota > Metazoa > Arthropoda > Insecta > Lepidoptera > Saturniidae > Antheraea > Antheraea pernyi. The sequence goes on along the minus strand of MU158775.1, from coordinate 805,200 downwards.
ATTAGTTATAGCATAATTTATATCATGCACACGATGATTGTTCCGACCGATTTCGGCCATGGTGACCACTTTGCCCCATAGTCTGAGATATGGCGCTGGTGCGCGCGAAAATAGCTTATTTAGCCTATCTTCGCAGCTAAACTCCGTGGACACTGAGCGCACGTGTGTACGCCGTTCTCATAATAATATGTTATGGCAGAAGGTGGGCGAACCTTTAACTGGTCGCGTTTGATATGAAAGTCAGCTTTACGCTGAAACTTGAACCGCCGTGCTTGGCTGTTCACCATCCTGCGCAATTCTGACCGCTGTGCTGCGAAACGTTCCGAATGAGAGGGTCTAATGAGTTGTTGGCAGGATATTAGAATGCCATGTAGTGGTCTTTATATTTTACCCATAATCTTGTGTTATTTGGCTCTATTGTGTAATGTTGGTGGTGCTTTACGTAATATAGTTGTGTTATTGTGCATAAGTGGTTCGAAAATAATACCACGGAGCATGGATTCTGACTTGCCACAAAATCTCTCAATAAAGTTCTAACAAGATAGCCACTATCTTGTTAGTTCATTGAAATTATAGCAAGAAACTTGTAATATCGCTACTCTTTTGATAATGGCGGTAATAGTCTACTAGAAGACTCGTTACAAAAAATAAAATAGATGAGAGGACTCTAATGCACATATGTCTTTGTTAAAATATCTACACGCAATTTTTATCGCAATCCGTTGAACGGTACAAAAGTTAATATACTGCAGTGCAATCCAGTAGCGAATTATAGATTGATAGTACAAAACCCTTCTACATACAAAAATATATCCATTGTAACATATTCTTGTAACAGATGGACATGTCACCGCAACATATTTATTTAATAAACTTTATCAAATAAAGAATAGATTTCGGTAGCAGCAAGAAAGATATTAGGAATCGCCCGAGGGCGACTCCCGTAAAATATCGAGGACCTTTGTCGATGTCACATTAGTGATGCGATGCTTTGCATTACAGATTATCGATAAAAACAATGTTATATATATAAGTTCTATTAGAAATTTGTAGAATAAAGAAAACTGTAAACGCAATTTTTTGGGTGTGATGATTTTTTAAAGTTTGTATTTCTAAACGTTTTAAATTTACTGCAACAGATTAAACAGAACAAGAAAGAAAAATAATACAATTTGATCCAATACTTATATATTATTAATTAGATAATTAGATTATTATCTGTAGATAGAAAATTAGTATTTATACTTATTCACAGCTACTAATATATGTGATCGTTAAATAAGTTACATTTTTTTTATCGAATTGATTACGGTATCGACCTAGCAGTCTTAACAGCTTCACCAGACTACTAAGGCGATCGCTTAAGGCACTCAGCCGATTTTATTTTGACAACTAGCTCAAGGATGCACTGCACACCTACACTTTTACCCTCATACGAGCTCACTACTATAAAAGTAAATAATTTAATTTTGTCCGAATAATCTTTAATAAAAATATTGGCCAATATTTATGCAAAACCTTGAAAAAAAACAAGTTAAAACTTCAAATAGAATTGCAGTGTAAGTTATTTTTATATATAGATATTATTCTGTACTAAAATATCGTATGATTATGCCATTTTATTACTGCCTTAAAGTAAATATGGGTATTAAGTTTTATCGAATGGAATTAAATGTATTTATTTTAGCAACTCATATCTTATCATAACAAGTTTAACGTCATATGAATGCTCTACATAATGTTGGAGAATTTTGATACCAATATATGTATGTATATCAACATAAAACATTTCCACAATACACGTATGCTAATCTCATAGCCTCACATCCACTAATTGTCATGCTAAAATTAACTCGACAGTTCGTAACGCATGACGATAATATCTCCCACACCTGCATTTACGACTATAGAAAACGCTTCGTGACGACACACGCAAGTATGGGAGTAAGTAAGTGCTTGATTTATAGGAGGATGTTTTTGTAACCACAGTTTAAAAGAAAAGCAACTTGACTTTTTGTCGGGATCTTATCCTGTCATGTCGTGGTTTTTATATTTCACTAGCAGGACCGGTGGACGTTATTTCACCCTGATAATTTTAAAAAAATTGATAAATTATATACCTAAACCTTCCTAATCAATCACTTTATCTACTGGTGCAAACCGCATGAAAATCAGTTCAGTAGTTTTTTAGTTTATCGCGAACAGATAGACAGACATGGCAGAGGTCTTTGTTTTATAATATGTAGTGATTCTATCTGATTGAAAAAGGTGAAATCACTTTTTTTGTAATTTTTTTTTTGTTTTGTTTTATTTTTGTAATATTTGTGGAATTTTGCGTAATATAATTCAGTTATTGTGCGTAAGTGAAGTGGATGGGAAATAATGTCATAGAGCGTAAATTCTGAGATCCCACAAAAACTGTCTAGAAAGTTTTAACAAGGAGGTCACAATTTTGGTAGAACATTGAAATTATAGATTGACACATGACACTAGAACATTATTACCTACTCGAAATTGGTAGTAAAAATCTGGAAGGTCGGTTTTAAAATATCAAAATTAAAAAAAAGAAGCGATTGACGGGTAAAATTGTTAAGATGAAATTCCAGTAAAAGTCCGGTATTTTAACTATCCCGCTGTATTTTATCCCCCTCCATTTTATTTCTAGATAATAATACTAAAACAAGTATTTTTATATTATTACAACCTATATTTACTACAGCTAGGTTCCTATATTTTGATTCTGCCTATCTATTAATTATCGTAAAAACTAGGAGACTTTTCGAATTACTTAAATAGTCTAGTTATATTGCTGTTATCAAACATCTAGTAAATTAGAGGAATATCCAACAAATGTCAAAGTGAGTTTGTTTGTTAATTTGTCATGCATTTACGACTTAATTAGATAACCAATTACCGTTAAATGTTATATATACATTGTCGGGGCTATAAAAATGGGCACAATGTAGAAAAAATGTATTGTCCCAATAGATAAGTCAATTACATAAAATCGAGCGAAGCCGCGAGCAGACGCTGTGTTCTTTTTATATATATATTTTATACCACGATGGTAGCAAACAAGCATGCGGGCCGTCTGATGTTAAGCAATCATCGCAGCCTATGGACGCTAGCAAGACATGCCCGTTGCCGACCCTTTAATGTCCTATTCACTTTCCCTTGAAGAACTCCATACTGTAGTCCCCAGGAAAAGCCTCAGTTGGAAGCCCATTCCACAACCGGACCACCGGAGACCATTTTGGTTCCAAGGTGTGAGGGTGAATTTCCAGGTTCCTTTTGCATTATTTCTCAAACAATTATTAAATCTGAGGATGATAGACGAGAATACAAAGGTCATGTTTAATTTATTCTATGCAGGTTATCTAAGCTGTAATTATATTTATCGTGCTGCATTTGGTAATTTCATCACTACAACATAGAAATTGATTATTGTTCAAACGTAATTTTCAAATATCTTGTTGAGCGTTTGTAAGTCCTTAAAAGGTTATTAAGAAGTTACATATAATTTTAAGTACTTTAGAAACTTAATTAACCTGTAGTTTATAATAAATTATTAATCAATATCGAAAAAAACAGGTGTGTCATAAAAACAGACGATAGAAGTGAAGCTTTTGTATTACAAGTTGTTTCCAGGCCGCACCCCTCCAAGTACTAACCACTGGCCGTGGTTGCAACGTTGCTTAGCTTACGTGATCGAAGGAAAAAAGGTGTTGTCAATGTTCTACCCAACACAGTGTTTACCCCCATTACTTTTCGTGATACATAAAGTGGTCAATCAAAATTCCAAAGGCATCCGATAAGAAATTTAATTTAAAAAAAAATCTTCTACTTATAAAAATGTACTAAAATTATTTTTACCGGCTAACTGATAACCACCCAAAAACTTGGCAAATATAATTTGTAAAAAGAAAATCATCGATATACCATATACAATACTTTTATCGATAGAAATTGGACATCTCTAAGTTACATAATATCGTATATCGATTCGTCGTGCTCCAGCACTGACCGGGTTTTATCAACTTTTGGAACAGTTTCGTAATAAATGACTCGCCGTTTCTAACGCGCCATTCAGAATGCAAGTCAAATGATGGTTATCGTTTGTTTTCAATATTCATTGTGCTATAAAACTCTCCCAAAAATCGGACATAGAAAACAGATTTAAAAATATCATAGCTAATTTTATTTATATAAAAAATTGATGTTAGGAGATAGATAAAGTCGAACGCCGTTAAAAACGATGCTCAGCAAATTTGGCACATTTCAGATTTTTTGTCTTAATTTAATGCTATTTTAAATCTTTTGCTGCGGTAATCATTATCATTACATAGTATAAAACAAAGCCCATTACCGCGTCTGTCTGTCTGTCTGTTCGCGATAAACTCAAAAACTACTGAACGGGTTTTCAAGCGGTTTCCACCAGTGGATAAAGTGATTCATGAGGAAGGTTTTGGTATATAATTTGTCAAGGATTTTTTTATAGTCAGGGCGGGACAACGTCTGGCGGGTCCGCTAGTTATAAATAAATAAAAAATAGTGTGTTGAAAAGACACGATAGAAGTGAAACTTTAGTATTACAGGAAAACATTTTCTTTGAAAAAAGACAATCAAAAGCCAACGTCATGCGGTGTTCCCAGGCGGTCACCCATCCAAGTGCTCGGACGAGAACCGGTGTTTTTAACACTCTACCTTACACAACGTTTACTTCCACAATTTTTTGTCATATAAGGAGGTTGCAGATCAGAATTTGAAAACCTTTCCACAAGAAGCTTTATTTGAAAACTGATTACTACATCTTACTAATATTATAAATACGAATGTAAGTTTGTTTGTTTGTTACATTTTCACGCCTTAACTACTCCAGCGATTAACATCAATGTTGCATACATGTCGGCCTGCGAAAAGCTGGATATGCACAGGCTGATCCCGAAACGCGACCCGCGGAAGCGAATCACTATGACCGGCTTTTTCGCCATATACATGGTGGTTGCCACCTAGGCCGGCTGTAAAACCCTACCACCAAGCATTCGCCATTGCCTCGTTCATTATTCAGCAGGGTGAAGAAAAACTGACTTTTAACTAACTGAGTGAATGGGATAGAGACAATTAAATCTTAAAATATAAAAGAATAGCATTTCAGTAACCATTTTATTTCATTGTTTCTGTAGCTGTAATGTAAAGTGAAGAAGATCAGGTGATTTTTTCGAACTGTCTATGCTATTGGGCTTGTAAGGCCTTCACAGCTTCACCGGATTACTAAGATCTGGTGTCATTTTATTCTTATATACACGGATTCAACTTCGGGACGGAATGCTAGTTGTTAATAGAATATACGAAACGTTTTTGAAACACGAACTACTATGTTTTTTTTATATTAAGTGTTCAAGCTTACTATTTGAGAACCATTTCTAAGAACTCGGTTTACTTTCGCTGATAAAACAGCTTAAGGTGAGTTATGCCTGACTATACGAAAATTGCATACTTGATATCTGCACAAATATTATGCACGCTTGTATGCCGTAATGATTATTTTTTAATTACATTTCAAGGATAAATATTTGTATGCATTAATTAATTATCTTTGCTGTGATGTGTGTTTCATGCTGATTATATTTAAGTAAAAGATTTCAAAATCTGATGCAATCGTTTTGGCAAGCAATCTTCTAATAGATTATTACTGCCATTGTCCAGCAGGTAATGTTATCACAAGTTTCCTGCGATCTTTTGAATTAACTAACAAGTTGATGGCTGTCTTGTCAGAACTTTTTTTTTTTAACTTTATTTTTGGCAACCAATCTTTTAGATTATTTCTGCCATTGTCAAGTAGTTAATATTATTTCAAGTTTTTCTTTCATTCAATTTTGGCAACCAGTCTTCTAGTAGACCATCACTGCCATTGTCAAGTGAGTACCGATATTACAAGTTTCTTGATATAATTTCAATGAACTAACAAGATGGTGGCCAACTTGTTAGAACTTTCCATGGAATTTTTGTGGCATCTCAGAATTCATGGTCCGTGGTATTATTTTCTATTCACTTCACTTATGCACAATAAACAAACTATATTACATAAACACCACCAATTTTACACAATATAGAGTCAAGTAACACAAGATTATGAATAAAAAATAAAACCCACTACATGACAGACCAAGATCCCGCCAAAAACTCCTTGTCAGAACTTTCCGGGGAATTTTTGCGGCAAGTCGGAGTCCATGCTCCTGCGTATTATTTCCCATCCACTTCCCTGGTGCACAATAACGAATCTATATTACGCAAAACACGACCAATATTACAAAATATAGAGTGAAATAATATAAGATCATGAATTAAATATAAAATCCACTACATGAAATTTCAAGACCCCGCCAAAAACTCGATGCATCAATGCATGCAATGTTAGATATGACCATTTTGATGATAAAGCTGTTCATTGATTACGATGTGCGTACATCTCTATCGTTCGATTCAAAACAGCAGAGTAAAATGTCACCATTTATTTTTTATTGACGTTCAAGTCCATGACGACCGAAAAGTTGGCGTCTGGATACTGATAATTAACTCAGATCTGTACTTCATTATTCAATTTGAATAAATAGGTTTTATTCCACAATGATATTGATAAATTGTCACTTTCAAGATAATATTTAGCCTTTTCAACTAATGGTTTTAAAATTTGAAGACGGAGTTTTCGGTAAAGGATAAATATTATACTGAAATTATGCCGTGACGGTAAGGTCTTTTTTAATTCCCGTCTGACTAGCTACCACCCAGCTAAAGTTAACATTCTGTTGCGAAGCACTTATGAGTATGTAATCATGAGATACTCTTGAGAGCAATAGTTTTTTGCGTGAAAGTGTAACAGACATCCATACATGCTCAAAACGTTGTCATCTTCTCTACATATAGTAAAAATGTAAATCGTAAAGTTTGTATGAACAATTGAACACGCATTAATGCTAAAGCATTCATAAAGCATGTCCGCGAGTACCATTTAGTCTTAGTTTCATTAAAATCGGTACACTCTAGCAAAAGTTATTATAGTTTTAATGACGACGCGAATTAGGTACGAGAGAAATGTAAATAAGTAAATGGACTTCATACTTTGAGATGACTTTATTAGTCACTGTGTGTTTTACATTAGGTAACACGCCGAAGGAGTCGCGGCCTCAGCTAGTATATAATATAAACTAGCCGACCCGTGCCCACTTCGTTAAGCGGTAATAGGCATTATCAAGCAACAACTTTTTTCTAGAACTCAATCGTATATCTCTCATCGTTCTTAAAAACCGTTTTCGTTCGACCATTTTTTCTCCGACTCCCCAGATATTACCCCCTACAACCTCACAAACTTATTCTTTATAATATTAGTATAGATAATATAATTAGTTAATAGCTTCTGCCCGTGACTTCGTACGCGTAGAATAGTTATTATAGGCTAAGAGGCAGCGGAAGTTCTCAAAAGAAAAAAACCCGATATTAAAACATTTTTCATTGTTGCTCCGCTCCTAGTGGTCTTGGCGTGATGATATATAGCCTCTGACACTTACAAATAACGTGGCTTTATATTGGTAAAAGAATTTTCAAAATGGGTTCAGTAGTTCCTGAGATTACTCCTTACAACGTCACAACGTCACAAACTCACAAACTTTACCTCTTTATAATATTAGTATAGATTAATATAGATAAATAGGATAAATAAGCCTTGTGATAGAAAGTTCGTCGCTTGAACATTGAGTCTATTATCGCTTCAAAGCCACACAACATTCTGGCATAATAGTACCAGGCTACTTATAAAATAGAGAAGTATTTATATTACAAAATGTGCTGTTTATTGTTATTAGTAACAAACATGTTCTCGATTACCAAGAGATTTTGTTCCATCGACAAGAAAACAAACTAACCGCATTTTCTCGACAAATAACAAAACGTTGGTTTTATGATAAAAGCAAATAAAACACGAACGGGATCCCCGATAAATATACTTTTGTCCCTGTCTTACGCGCTGTATAAGCGGACTGTGTAAACAGGCGAGACGATCGATGTTGCCGTCTCTGGATACACTCGAGGCCAATTTGTAAGTATTAACTCAAATATTTACTTTTATCTGAAATACTTCAACGAAAATCGCAATGTACATTATTTGAGTTGTAAAGTTTCGCTTAGAAATTACTAATTGAATTATTATATTACAAACAAAAACTGTGTAGGTTATTTGTTTATTAATTGATTTTCTGATATTATATATATTTTATACAAGCGGGCCAGGCAGACGTTGTCCCACCCTTATTATAAAAAAATCCTTGACAAATTATTACATTACATTAAAACGTTCCTCATGAATCACTTTATCCACTGGTGAAGACCGCATAAAAATCCGTCCAGTAGTTTTTGACTTTATCGCGAACAGACAGACAGACAGACGCGGTCGGGGACTTTGTTTTATACTATGTAATGATCATGATGCATACAATTATATATTAGCTTAGGTCTATGAGTTTGCTAGCTACTACTAGCTTTGCCCCGTGGTTTTGCAAGCGTTTCTAATTGTTTGTTGCTATTACCATTTGTTGTGATCCCGGTTGCAATAAATTGATGTCATAAAAATATTTATTTCAATATTCTATAATGAAGTTAATCTTATAGATTAGATACATTTTCCACTTAGTTTTTCTTTCCTATGTTTTAATTCAAGTTCTTATTGTTGAATTAATTTCCACTATTTCATTTATTTTTGATTAATTTCGTAGAATTCGTCGTAAGTGGTTGTAATAATGAAGGTTGTTCAAAGACTAACTGATTTATTGTTTATAATATATAATAGACAATAGACAGATATCAAAAAGTGTTGCAAATAGTTGTTAACAGATGGCACTATTAGTATATTAAAGAACCTTATTTTGATAATTATTTTTACAGGTAGAACCACGCTGAAGCTATTACTGGTTTCAGCATGAATGGGTCGGCTCTCCCGGAATAGTAAGTACCACGTCCATGTTTCAGTGTATCGGGGGGTAGTCCCCCGGACGAGCCGACCCATTCGGGCTGAAACCAGTAATAGCTTCAGCGTGGCTCTACCACCTACAAATTCAAATACAATGTGACTTACTTTCTTTGTTACTCTTTCACGTCTAGCTTTCCTAGTCGATAAAAGTCTACGTCGACGCTAGTATGCAACTTTGCTATTACCAGAAAAATAGAAATCGAACGAGTCACATTAATATGGAAAAATAATATTTATGTAATGTTTTGAGCCTCGTTCTCTTATAAGAATCATTACATTTTTCTTAAACAAAAGAACGAAATCTATTACTTTTCTCTATCAGAATCTTACATATATAAATTCTTAAAATTTCTAGTTACTTTCGATATAATATACAACACAAATTGCGAACATGTTTTTTCAAAGTTGCGTTAGTTTTCAATCATCTGTAGCTTAATATTTCAAGATATCTAAATCAAAACGAATGTATTTATTTACCGAAACAAAACGAAGTGTCTACTGCGCTTTATCTATCTTCTTTATAAAAATAAAGCAATAAATGCCTGTCCTTGTGGTGCGTATCATTAACAACTATTTGACAAATTTCCATATATATATTTTAATTTTATTTCTTTGGCTCCTCGTCCTCATTTATAAGAAGTACGATCATGATAGCTTAATTTAATATCAAGTTATTAAAGTTTTAAAAAACTGGCGACTTTTCTTGCACTATGTGTGTTTTCTTGCCATGAAGAAATGGGGCAAGCGATGTGGTGCGCATATTTTAGCTTCTGTAAATTTAATATTATTAGGATAATTAGTGACGACGAAAAATCGTGAGTATCAGCTACAAAGAGAAGCTTAAAGTCCTTCGACAATAGTCATGGGTTTATACCGACAAGTAACTGAATAATTTAGTGTCACTCTTTTAAGTTTATCACCATTAGTATAGTGATCGATATAGGTATGCCAGCACTTGCTTAAAATCTGGACGTATACACCGGCTTATCACAAAATGCGACATGCCTAAGCGTGCTAATACTTCAAGTGATGTGCGGTGATCGCAATATATTCGGACAAAATGTATGCTGACAAATATTATTTAACTACCTTTGTCTGCGGTGTTGCTCGTGTTAATATAGATTTTATCTATCCCTCAGAAAAAGTATTCTGAATGAAAAGTATCATATATACTTTCCTTCACCCCTGACAACGTAGTTAAGGCGTTAAATCATAATAAATATACTCATATTTGCGATATTAGTAAGGAAGTATGGATGCGAATTTTTTATTTTTTATTACGCTTTTTGCTTCTTAACTACTCAACGTTGTCAGGGATATAGAAAAGGGCATAACGTACTTTCCACACACAAAAAAAGTACTGTTCTGTTAAGGGATAGGTCGAACGCAGCCATAGCAAAATTACTTAATTAATAAGGTTTGTCTGAGGAAATAAATAAATTCTACCAATTAGAAAGACAACCACATTGGTTCTCAAACTAAGCCAACTGTCACCTCATCTCCACTACACATAAATAATAGAAAGCAATAACAACTCGGTGAGCTAACTGCGGGGCGCGTTATTACTTCCCGCCCTCGGCGCGTCGCGGACAACTCGCGGGGGCGGCGAGGGCGGCGCTCCACCGAGTAGAGCCCTAAGCCCCACTCGTACCTAATGCGACATTCTTACGTGACAACGATTTATCCGGCGTGTATTGTGCCAAGCTAATTTATGACACCGTTTAAAACCAGCCCGGACAAAATTATTTTCGCGTATTATTCATGTTATTTTTATATTTTATTATTTAAGTATCTTACCTTCCAAATACGTAGGTTTATGTATATCGAAAATATGAACAAGATTATTAAGATTGCTCTTTAAGCAATCCTTGTGGGCTGTATTTTGTTTGGTTTTATTTCTTCTAAACTACGTAACGGATTTAGACACAGTTTTCACTATCATTTAATCCTGGATAACTAAAAAGACTTGAGACATCCAATCCAACCTCACCTGCACGTGGTGCACTCTGCTGAATAACGAACGAGGCAATGGCGAAAGCGGGGTGGTAGGGGCTTTACAGCTTGACTGGGTCGCAACCACCATGTATATGGCGAAGAAGCCCGTCATAGTGATTCGCTTCTGCAGGTCGCGTTTCGGGATCAGCCTGTGCATATGCAGCTTTTTGCAGGCCGGCATGACAGCAGTGACCGGCGATGGATGGATAGTGTGTCACTCGGTGGTGGCTATTGTTTTTGGACTGTACTATGCTTATCATCAGGCATAGGGCAGTCATTTTGCCGTGCTACTATAAAAAAAAAACATTCGTTCGTTCAACGACGTCTTTCTGCACGAAAGTCAATTCTATCTAGTTCCGCGTACCCCTAGTAACTGCATCCTTGTCTACCTTCTTATTACGTGTAAACAGTGAATCAAGCGATGCGTTTAAAGTCATACACTAGTTAAGACGTGATTTACAGTTATCCCTATCTACGAAAGCGACTTCAGATTATGACTTTAAGGCGTGATATCATCATGATATCCATATCACGATCCATAGAACTACCGCTTTCAGAGGGTCATTTAAATATGCCGCCACTCGTTGTTGGAACAACATCCCACCACCATGGCGATCCAAAAAGAGTAAACTTAGCTTTAAACTCTCATATAAGCATTATCTACTGCAATTTCAAACTCAGTAATTAAAGTGACGTATAATGTATTCACGTTGTTCTATTTTAAGCCCTGTTTATTGGTGTGTATTTTTTTTTAAATCTTTTTCCGTATACATTTATATTTGTTTTGTTTAATCCTAAATTTGTGGTTACAGTAGTTATTTCTCTTTAGTAGTAGTATGGCTGTGTTATTTGTTTGTTCGTCTCAAATTTTGTACTAACTTTAACGTCCGTTTATCATCATATATAGGCTCCCATCGAAAATCAGCGCTGCAGTACTACTTACAGTATTGTAGATTTTTGCTGAATGGGTTCGCCAATTGTTGGACATCTATTTTTTCATTTTTAAAATGTTTTTTTTTTCCGTGTAATTAGTTTGTGTAATTTAATTTAATTGTATGATTTTTCCAACAATAAAGTATTTCTTTCTTCTTTCTTTCTATGATACAGGATATTCTGGGTAAACCATCCTACATAGAAGTCTCTGTTAATCCTACGTCGAATGTGCTATATGTGATGTCCAAGACGAGGTGAATGACGAAACACTATTGCATGAGATGCAAGGAAGCTATTTGGTGCGCTCACAGTTCTGACATGGGCATTCACTGTGTGAAATAATAATTCAATATTTATTTTATTTGGTTGTTAATTAACAGAGCTTCTGTGCCATGTAACATGTTCGTATTTATATTAAGTGAAGTTGATAATATTTGAGTTTTCATTTGCGTAGTTATTACGTAACAATGAATATAGAATAGTTGACTAGGGTTAAATAACTTCTTCCGGTAGGTTTATATCCTAAATACATGTATATTAAATTTATATAAAGTAGAGATAAATAGATCGATTCAAACGGGGTTGCAAGAAGGAGTTTTCGGTTTTCATTGGACTCTCTGGATAAATTTTATAAGATACACCAAAAGAATGTACTATAGTATTGTAGTCTTAAAGATGTTCACCGAAAAGTTGCAAATGTTGTGTATCTAACTCCTCCAGATAACTAACTCATACTAATCATTTTACTTTTAAAAATGGTCATTTACGACATTATTTTGATAAATATATTTCGCTCTAAAATCTCTCTAAACAGCATATCATCTCAAAGAATACCTTCGAGATAACCCAGATTTAAAATTACACGGAACAATAGAAAAAAAGCAGAATTATAATATATCAAAGCCAAAAATATCTAGATTTTTTAAATACTTATGACGTTGCAATAGCACATTAGTATAACATGCATGAGAAGCCGGGGCAGGTCGGTAGTACATAATAATGTACTCAGAGAAGTCAAGGGTTAGAAAACTGTATATAGACGAAGGCGCAGGCAAGGAGATCTTAACCATAGAGAATAGCATATTTCTTTATACTAGTGGGCACCCAGAGGTCGACATTCGACCATAGTTCATTGATTTTTTAAAGTTTGAATTTTATTAGGGTTCTTTTGTCAAAGGGTATTATGTTATAATATCATTGTAGAATGTAGAATGAAAAAGGGTAATTGGAACGTAAGAGTAAAATAATACATACAGTCGAGCATAGCAACCTCCTTCACAACCTTTTTTGAAGTACTTTATTGACAGATGTCAAAATGTCTTTTTTATTTACATGTGTGTATATGTTGTGTAAAATTGAAGCAGTAGTGTGAGTAATGCATATTTTAATTAATTTAATGTACTTCTAATTCATTTTATATAAAATAAATAGCTTTCTGCACTTCTCCTCCATATAAACTTTAACTATGCCAAATTTCACGTTCATCCGTTCGCGCATTTCTCTCAAAAAGGGATACAAAGTTTAGGCTTCACGTATTAATATATATGATTATAGATAGATTATAAACATATGCTTCCATTATAATAAACGTATTTATTAATCTCGCAACTTATTGACAACTCGTAGTTTATATGGTGGTAGAGCCACGCTGAAACTATTATTGGTTTCAGCATGAATGGGTCGGCTCGCCCGGGGTAGTACCACCCTCTCATAGAAAACCGACGTGAAGTAACAGTGCTTGCATTGTTGCGTTTCGTTCGGTCAGTGAGAGCGCCGGAGACCCACCTCCCCTCCCCTCTCCTCTCCCTTTTCCTCCCCTAACCCTTCCCTCCAAAAGATGGGAACGCACTTGCGACTCCTCTGGTGTTGTTAGTGTCCATGGACGGTGGTGATCACTTAACAGCAGGTGACCCACCTGTTCGTTGGCCACCTATGACATAAAAAAAAAACCAAAAAACTTTTGCATATTACTTATAAAAATGTAAAGACCCCTTAGAACTTTAAGTGAAGTTATCTTTAACAATAGATTATAAAAGCGAGGCCAGAAGGTATGTTGTAGATGGACAGTACCTAACATTAACTCATAAGATATTAAATTGAATTAAAACGATAAAAGTCAAATTATCATAAAGACTACTCGTAGAAAGTACGACAGGAGAGCAGGGCGCGGCTGTTCCGACGTAATTATGTTTATGTCCGGACTTTTGTACGGGATTATAATTGTTTAAGATAAATTAAGGCTCACAAATGGTTGAGGATGGCTGTTAGGAGTGTGTTTTAATTTGTTTTGTGTAATGGAGTCAGTTATGGGAGTATAATCTAAGTATGTATGTAAAAAAATACATGTTGATATATCTAAGATCGGTAAATTTGAAAGTTGTGTACTATACTAAAGTTTTTTAATGGAATTCTTCTTTAGGGCGCGTTGAGCAGTATTTTTTGGTAAGAGATAAATTAGAATTTCGCGTCATGACATGCTAGTAAGCGTGACCGAGCGTATTGCGTTTGCGAGGCTTACGTCAGACCAGAGGTGTGCAGTCTAGGAGCCTGTGTACATCTAATGTTGATATTTTGTATTGAGATCATGCAACTCATCATATGTTAAATTAATTGATAGACTATATAAAATGGTAAATAATTATTGTTCGGAGTGCCAATAGATGTGAAAACCAGAGTAATGCTAATAACTTCAATTTACAAAGTATGAAATCGATACAAAGAGAAGTTGCATCCATAGGAACATCACTCTGGAACAAAATGGTTCCGAAAGCGGGGGCAGCGTGGCCATATACTAAATATGTTACATAATTTTTTTTACATTCAACAACAATTAATATATCAAGGAAACCCAACTAAAGCCATATTTAACGTTGTTTTTTTATTTGAACATGAGAAAGGGACTGTATTGTAACTGATAGTAAACACAGTAAAAATAACGGTTATTATAGAAAGTTCTATAAACCCATAGCCAGACGACACTTTAATTTCAGCTTATAAGACTTTCAACAGTTCGCCAGTGTTTAAACTCATAATAAAGTATCCATTCATTTGTTTACTGATTCATTTATTCAGCTGTATTTACAGATCAAATCAAATCAAAAATATTTTATTCAGTTTAGGTCACCCTAATAAGGTGCTTATGAACGTCGAAACCACCAGCGGTTCGGAAAACAACCTAGTCATCGAGAAGAACCGGCATGAAACTCGATCGGGTACATCTTTTTAACATTTTTGGAATACATTATACGTTATAATAATACCGTTTTTAGTGGATGCACAGAGAGGAGTCAATTCCAGACATCATCTTTCTACATTAAAACGCGCTTGACATAGCGCTTAAATTTACAGTCCAGCAAATCGGTAATATGTTTTGGGACTTTATTGTAAATCCTAACACTATTACCTAAGAAACTATTACTGGTTTCGGTAAGTCTGAAACGTGGGACGACCAGTTTCTTACAGTTTCTAGTAGTTAGATCATGCGGGTCTTTTACAAAATGCAGGTTTTCAAAGTTTTTATGGACATACATTAAATTAACAAGAATGTATTGGGAAAGTAGAATTAGGATACCGAATTCCTGGAACTTCGTTTTTAATGATTCGCGAGGTCCCATATTATATATTGCTCGAACTAACAAGGATTATGTACAGAATAACTAGGAAACAGGAGGAGGAAGGACCAAGACATAACGCTCGCGTGTATTTGACCTAATTATGTGTTGGAAACAGCACTTTTTTCTAGATGAATAGTAGTAATCTTTATCTATTACTGTACACCTGAGAGAGGGTATGCAACATTTTGTAATGATGCATATTTAATCACTCTAAGTGAGTAAACATAGCATAAATCTGATTTCTTAGCAGTTTCTGATGCAAAATACCATCTTCTACTCCGTTACTTATAAAATAAAATAACCAAAAGCAAAATTACTGACGGATCAATCGTTCGTAGCTATTTCGGTAACGAATTAATAAGAAGGCAGGGCACGATTTATCATAAGACGGTATTAAAATAAATTACGTCCGTTATTAAAAGTCGCACTTAGAATAACATTTGAGATCGGCGGTATACGTTTTGATTAGACAATGAATTTTTTACTAGCAATGTATTTATAAAGGACTAGCTTTCGCTCCTGAGTTCGTACGCTTTACAATAGTTTTGATGAAATTTCATGATGATCGGTTGAGCAGTTTAAATGTGAAAGCGTAACAAACAAACAACTCACTTTCGTATTTATAATATTAGCTATGATTAGAATTATATGTGCGCGGAAACTCTTTTTTTTTCTAAAACAAATTTAGCCTAAGTTTCTCCTTATAATATCAGCTATATGCCAGTGAAAGTGTCGTCAAAATCGGTACAACGGTTTCGGAGATTAGCTGGAACAAACAGACAAACATTTTTTTAAAGTTGTTTTTGTTATAAGTACCTTTTGTACTTTCATATCCATTTGGTAAAACGCTGTTATTTAGACATAACAAACATACACAGCGATTTTAATTATTTATATTAATTTTAGCTTTCTTTGATTTAATTAATTATTTAAATACATTATATTTTACAATATTTATGATTAATGTACCATTAACACACGAACATCTCATTTGAATTAAATGATTGCTTATACTTCTATATTATATATCTATATCAATAAATCTGTAGTTATTTTAGTATATGTAATTTTTTTTAATGTCATAGTTATTATATTATATAGGACAAAAATTATGAATATGTTTTAAAAGAATTGTCAGGCTGTTTATAGCACTGGATTTATCATAACAATAGCTTGAATTATGTGCCACTCCACAATTGATAGGCTATAGAAATATATAAAAAGAATAATTACATAAATATATTATTTTATTTATTATTAACCTTTTTCCCTTTCTTTATAAAAATGTAATTTAAGCTTACAGGAGGTCGATAACTTCGCTTTGAAATTTACAATAAAAAGTGTAATTTAACTTGATTGTGGTGGCACGTGGGTTGATTCTTAATTCGACTTAACACCTGAGAATGTTCCAGTTGAAATGGCTGTGTGTGGGATGTTCATATTAGTTGTTCTTTATTATAGTATGTTGGAAGAGGATAAGTACTTTAAACTTGTATAATATATATGTATATATATACTCATCACAAAAATCTAAGCAACATGTACTAATTTAAATTTTAGGATGGTTCTTCACATTGTAACGTTGTATTTTATTTTTAAATTAATATCTTTAGGGTTCTATGATGTAAAAATAACAGCTGTTGTCTTTATAAGTTCTTTTAATAACAGAAATGAACAATATTAGAATATACTGTAGAAACTAAGATACATAAGAAACGAAACTTTTTTCTTACAAAATGAAATTTCTAAAGAAAATGTATTTATTGTGAAAGAATAGAACAATTTAATACAAAGTATGGCCTCCTCTGCTATTCATAACTTGTCGGCAACGA
The DNA here is from genome assembly GCA_015888305.1 of Antheraea pernyi. Taxonomy (NCBI): domain Eukaryota; kingdom Metazoa; phylum Arthropoda; class Insecta; order Lepidoptera; family Saturniidae; genus Antheraea; species Antheraea pernyi. The sequence continues at coordinate 787,807 of MU158775.1, read as the reverse complement.
TTATTCATTGAATTAATGAGACTGTTTATGTCATCTTGCGGTATTCGCTCCCAATGGAATTGTAGCAAATCCTTCAGCTGTTGGGTTGTTGTCGCTCCGTCCAAGTCCTTCAAAACACGTCTCTGGAGCATGTCCCATGCGTGCTCGATGGGGTTGAGATCTGGCGATTGTGCAGGCCAGGGCAATACCCGGATGTTCTCCGTTGCAAAGTATTCACTGGTTCGCCGAGCTGTATGTGAACGCGCATTTTCATGCATTAACCTAAAATCGGAGCCAAAGGTTTGTGCAAATGGGTAGATATAAGGTCTGAGAATATCCTCAATGTAATTTTCAGCATTCATGTTTCCATTTACAAAAACGAGCTCAGTTCGCCTGTTCTTCATAATACCCGCCCATAACATAACTGTTGAGCCGCTGTATGGATGAACTTCCTGAACGCACCTGAGCCTTTCAGTATTTCCGGGCCGACGATACACTCGCACCCTTCTTGTATCAGGCTTAAACCCGAATCGCGACTCATCGGAAAACATAATTTTATCCCATTGTTCCTGGGTCCATGTTATGCGTTCTCTACACCATTCATATCGACGAGCGCGATTCCCGTGACGTATCGGTGGGCACCTGATTGGGCGTCGAGCTCGTAGGCCATACTCATGCAGTCGATTTCGCACAGTTTGAGGACTTACATCAACACCACTTGAAATTTGTAGCCTCAAACTTATCTCTCGAGCGGTTAACATCGGCTGGCGTCTTGCAGTCAGTTGTATGTACCGGTCTTGCCGAGTGGTTGTACTCCTTTTACGGCCTGGATGCTGTTCAGCGGGTTCTCCTGTATTATTGTAGCGCTGCCAAAGACGACAAATAACACTTCTATGAATGCCAAAATGTCGAGATACCTGAGATTGATTACTTCCCGCTTGCAACATCCCTACAGCTCTTTGCATTTCATCTGCCATCAAACGACGTCGCTTCATAACGTAAAGAATATCTAACAATTCAATTTTGTCGCTAACTTTATTTAAATGGTTGGTAAAATTATAAAATCAAGACTAAATGTAGCAATTAAAACGCACTTAAATTCAAACAAATTCGCAGTCATTTGAATTTTATGAAAACACAAAACATAATTAAATTTTTTTTTACAACCAGCCAGTATGTCATCAATAACAAAAAAGTTTACTTACCTACGCACTTTGTTTGAGTAAATACTTACAAATTAATTAATATAAATGGTAAAATTTGTAATATCACGCATGTTGCTTAGACTTTTTTGATGTGTGTGTATATAGTTGATGTTCAGTAAGAAATTATCAGCTTAAAAGGAGACGGGAGTAGTGTTACTTAAATATATACGTTTGTTTTCTTCCTGGATAATTGTACTAAATCAATTATTTTTACTTATTTGTCAATATATCGATCACCCACGTGTGTACATACACATTTTATAATTTTATACCGTAAATTAATTTCTACTAATTTCTTATTCTATATAAATAAATCTAGTACAGATCTACAAGTAAATCTAACGTGTCTGTACTTTTTAGATTTTTGTGAATCATTACATAATATAAAACAAAGTCCCCTACCGGGTCTGTCTGTCTGTCTGTTCGCGATATACTCAAAAAGTACTTACTGAAGGGATCTACACACGGTTTTTACCTGTGGATAAAGTGGTTCATGAGAAACAATTTGGTATATAATTTGTATGTTGTAATATTTTATAATCAGGGCGGGACAACGTCTGCCGGGCCCGCTAATAAGTAATAAAATACATTCTAACCATTTAAAAAAATGTCTGTGTGTGTGTGTCAGTTTGATGCGCACGCATCACTGCTGAAGTATTATGTTCACGATAAACTCTCTAGTAACATTTAGCATTTGTTTCATTAAAATTGGTTCACTCTATCAAAAGTGAGAAGAGAGAGAAGAGTAAGTAAATGCATCTCAATCTCATAAAAAAACAAGGATATTACATAATATAATGTATGTTTTTTACATTAGGTTCCACGCGGACAAAGCCACTGGCATAGCTTGTAAGAAATAAAAGCCTTCTAAATTTGTAGAATAGTGTCGCCGTTTTCAGGCGTCACTGAAGTAATTTGACGCATATGACAAATGAAAGATAAGACTAGTAATTACATATTTAGTAATTCATTTAAATAACTTGTTTAAATAATTATCAATGATTTATTTATATTCTTCTAATAAATATTGAATCATGTCATTTTATTTGCATTTATTTTTCTATTATAGTTTTCATATTTTATATTATTATATTGGTTTATTGTACTTAATATTATTTTATTATTACTGAGAAAACTCTGAACCTACGAATTCAGAAAAATAAAACCAGAAAATGTCTAAAGTTGACTAGTTTTCTCTTACATATAAATGGCAATATAGCAAGCAAACCATAATCTTGAAGAACTTCGTTTTTAACCGGAACGGTGGTGCCGCTCAAGCAGATACTATAAATAGCCTACCAAAGCTAAAGCCTACAGAAAAATTGTAAGGCTAAAAGATCCCATCAGACTTCGTAACTATATAATAATAATCATAAATACAATGGTACAACCAAATAATCCCAATGAGGGTTGATGTCAGGCAGGCGGCCGATCGTAAAAATTAAGCCAAATCATATACCACAACATGACAAACATGTTGTACTGACCCTACTTATGTGGGATAAGGGTAAGAAGAAGAAGAAGAAGAATTAGCAATGATTATAACCTTCATTTCGGAAATAATTTTGTTCGTTATAATTATATAAACGACAAATCTGCTATAATTATAACGTAATAAAAAAAATAGATATCGATTTTATAAAAAACATAATCGATAAAGTAAGCGTCACCACACACATACTAACAAACAAACTAACATAGATGTCACTGTTAAGTTTATAAACTAAATAATATTTTCACTGCCTTGTAAATGGATACAAATGGAGCACTGTGGAAATGGAATACTGTGATTGGCTGGAAACAATCATTTGTCAAATTTGTTGACGAAATTTGACTACATCGTATTCTATTGGTTAAAAACTTGTAATCGAAGAACTAATGCTATAGCTTACGGCGTTACTGCCGAGATAATATAATTTCGAATGACGTCAGATACGTATCTGATATTACGTGGGTGTATTGCGCAGAATTTTTCTGTTTTTCTGTAACTTGATCGGAATAGCTCGAGGGCAATGAATTATAATCTAATTTTCTTTCTTCAATCTATTGTTTTTTTATTCGTTTCGTGTGTTTTAATAACATTTTTACAATTGCCCAGGGTCTTGAAAGATTCAACAGAAAATAGATTGGATTTGTTATTGAATTTTGAATGTTTTTTTAAAAAATGGTAGAATAGATATTCTGAAACGAATTATTTCACCAAGTAGCTATGAGCAATCTTCTATTGGACAAGGTATTTTATATATAAATAAAATGATAAGAGGTCTGCCGTTATACCGGTATAAGGCACTACTGGACAGCGTATGATCAAATGTGTTTAATTTTATTTAAACACCTGGCCCTTATTAAAAAATATATCACGGTATCTTAATTTAATATGGAGATATTAAAATTTAAAGAAACGACGATTTGTACAAGGACTAAAAACGACAAGATTTTTAATAAGTAATTGTGGATTTTAATGTATAACGGAAACGAAGTTGCGGGCATCAAGTAGTCTCTACTATAAGAATTTGTTAGGAAGATTATTAAGAAGATAAGAACTGCTAATTACATACATCAGCTATATTGATCTATATACTTCTATACTAATATTATAACGTTGTAGAGTTTGTTTGCTTAAACGCGCTAATCTCAGGAACTATTGGTCCGATTTGAAAAATTCCTTCAATGTTAGATAGCTCATTTATATGAAGGCTATATGCTATATATCATCACGCTAAGGCCAACTGTAGCGGAGCACCAACGAATAATGTTTCAAAATCGTTTTTTTCCTTTTGAGACCTTTCATTGCGTGTTAGCGTTAGCCCAAAGTAACCATTTTACTGGACAAAGTCGCGAGCAGAAATTAGTAGAATAGATTTTGTTAGTTTAATTATATTATTTTTTCATTACTATTGTGGATAAATATACTTATATAACAAGAACAGTTAATTCCAGCTAATTTACATTATGAAACGTTACAAATAACTAAGGAACACGCTTCAGGAATGTAGTATCTTAACCTTGCACTCCCAGTATATCCTCGATAATTCAATTTATGTTCGCAACTTAGCTTAGATTTTGTAAACAACCGGTATTATCTTCTTCGTTGATAGCGTGTTCGCACACGGTGTCGATGGACGTAGGTTCGGATTTTTGCAACAGACTCGGAGCTTCCCGATAAGGAAAAGTATTTTAGATTTGCACTACCAATATATCCTCGATAATTCAATGTATGTTCGCAAATACTTAGGTTAGATTTTGTAAACAACGGGTATTATCTTCTTCGTTGATAGCGTGTTCACACATGGTGTCGATGGACGTAGGTTCGAATTTTTGTCGAGTCGGAGCTTCCCGAGAAGGAAAACATTGTGATGAAATCATACCATGGTGGTAATCCACCTGGTTATCTACCACCCAATCATTAACAAGTTGAAAATCTGTCGCCAAGAACTGTTGGTATCACCCGGCAACTGCACTTGAGAGTCAGTCCCATCTAGGATTAGAGTGTATACCATCTTAGACCAATACGTCATTTAACTTCACATGACATTGTGGTCAAAGGCTAAAACCTATACAGTATTTTGTAGGTGGTAGAGCCACGCTGAAGCTATTACTGGTTTCAGCATGAATGGCTCGGCTGAGTGAGTCATGAGTCGGCTCGCCCGGGGTACTAACACCCTCTTATAAAAACCCGATGTGAAGTAACAGTGCTTGCATTGTTGCGTTTCGTTCGGTAAGTTAGAGCGCCGGAGGCCCACCTCCCCTGGATCCCTTCCCTCATCTCCTTTCTCCTCTCCCCGTCTTCCAAACACAGGCTGGCAACGCACTTGCGACTCCCTTGGTGTTGCAAATGTCTGTGGACGGTGGTGATCACCTAGCATCAGGTGACCCACCTGCTCGTTTGCCTCCTATGATATATAAAAATATTATACTATCTGTTGTAATACATAATTAAATTATAGCAAAACCAGCTTCTGCCTCCGATTTCACTGTCATTAGTTTGAAATCTACAATTAAAATACCCCTCAGGAACAATGTTTTTTTAATGAAAGGTTACACACACCAGCTGCCTCCCCTCGTCCGTCGGACCTGTGCAATGAGGACATGGGCCCCCCGGCCCATCCCCTCAGGTCCGACTACGGTGGCGGGAGGTGTCGGGCAAAGCGCCGCCTCCTCCCGCCGGTCCTCCGTTGGCAGAGAGGGTCACTTAGAGGGTCTACCTCGCGCGCCCTCTCCGCCATCTCCTTCTGCGAGATGACCTCCTCACAGAAGGAGGCCATCGCTCGCCAAGCCTGGTAACATCAGGTGACCAACCTGCTCGTTTGCGTCCTATGATATAAAAAAAAAGTATTAATAAAATTAACACTAGTGTAAACACAAATTAACGATATCATGTTTTAAAGTCATTAATAGAATTTAACCTACAATAAGCTTGAACATCATTTTTGGTAGTTCGGTCAATAGCATAATTAGTTCGAGAAAAAAATAATTGAACACCATTTTCAGCAGTTTAACTATGAAAATATTAGTGTAGGGTGAGTCTATACGTAAATAATAGTAATGTCTGAAAATTACTCTCTCGGTAAATATGTTAAAAGTAATAAATAAATGTGGCCCGTCTTATATTCTTCATAATTTTAAAGCTGTTATCACGAAAATTCCGTCTGATAAGCATTATCAAAAGATCGTACAAAGAATTTACAATTGACACAGCTGGAAGTGTTTTTACGATTCTGTAAGGTATATTGTACCAAAACTCCGGTAAGGCATAAAATATTACTGAGCTAATAAAATAAAGTTAATTACACTAACTTCTCAATAGCCGCTTCTAACTTGGATGAGAAAAAACAACACTTAGCACCCAAACTACGGAGGCAAAGGAAAAAAAGTTAGTTAGAAACGAAGACAAAAAGGAGGGGCTAATGGGACCAAGTTCGGGAAACACTTTGGCTAAACATTCCCTAATGGAAATGGAAGGGAGCCAGCGGTATAGTGGTGGGATAATGGAGAATCGTTTGTTTTTTTATACGTAAAATGTTGCCAAAGTGTTTTGGAAACTTTTGTTCGACAAATTTAACGTCATTCGGTTGTAATATATGACGTGATATTCGCAGTTTTAAATTGGGCTTGTAATTTTTCACATAAATCTTGATGCTGAGGTTCTGTACTTTAATTATTTTGTTAGTATAAAGGTTACAAATGAATATTTGAGATTGAAAAACTGCAATACCGCTTGACTGATAACAGTGGAAAGTTTTTAGCATTGTGGTAGGACTTTATTCAAGTCCGTCTAGCAGGCCGCCACCCACAAATTGGAAATCTGTTGCCAAGCATTTGTACGTGTATTCCGGTAGCAGTAGTTGAAAGTCAGTCATCAGATGAAATTGTGGTCAAACAGTAGAACCTATAATTATAGTATTAAATACGTATCGAACCCTGGCTTTAAAAAGGTCTCGTATTAAATGCATCGCGGTCTCTGAATGTTGGCCATCTTGCTCTTTTGACTCGCTTTGGTTACGTTAGGTTAGACTTGTGAAACAGGATTACGCGAACTTGCCTCGGGCGAGCGTGGTGCATTTATTGCGAAACCTTTTTAAACCAAGTATTTAATACATATTTAACTTTTTGTTACACGGACAAAGTATAAAAAGCACACTAAAATTTGCTTCTACGCATACACATTATAACTCACCATGGATTGCACTACAATACATCAACTTCTATATAATTTAATCGACCCCTCACTAAAAATTGGATATGTAGATTAAAGGCAGCCAATATTCACACAATATCTATTTTGTTGTTACTCAAGAATTTAATACTAAGAAATTATTAATTACAACAAAGTACGAGAAAAAGAGAAATGTTTTTCATAATTTATGCAAGAGTTTAGTACGATTATTAACATAGAAAGTGGAGAAGTTAACAAGTAACCGGGTAACGAAGTATTTTCCGGTGCTAATAACATAGTGTAAACCAGTTAGCGAGTCGTCGACTAAATCATTGGGGGCAGTTAAAAACACCTGCACCGACTGTCGCGGCACGGTCTTGACTTATTGCTCAACTTTTTAAACATTTCTGTATTAAGCACTTGAACCCTTTTAATAATAAAAAGCGACGAAGGATTGTACGTTTTTATTTACGGTAATTGAAAATAACTTAAACGGATTTTCTATGGCGTCCATTTTAGATTTTGCAATTCTTTTAAATCATTTGTGTATTTGTATCATCAGAACTGGAGGAATGTGTAAAATTGTAAAGTCGTAGGTTTAAAGGAATTGGTGCTAATTCAGCTTGAATGATTCGATCTAAACAAAGGAAGAAACAACGCAAGTTAAGTAAAAGTATTTAATAATCAAACATAGTCTATAACTCTTAGAAATAATGTTGCTTCCTATTAAGTTATTGAGATAATTTATAATGAACAAATAAATCGTGCGAATCTGTAATTATGGTCTCGATTATAATTTTAACGATAAATTATAAATAAAAAAAAATCTTTGAAAAGGTTTCACCAATGCGGACCTTATAATATCTTTTTTTAGATATTTGTTAATAATATCCACTGGAATAACATACATTTTGCGAGAATAAGTAGCGGTTACCTTTTACGGTTTGAAAGATACAGCCCTTTAAAGATAGGACGGACAGTGTAGGCTTAGGTAGGGTTCCTTTTTCTCGGAACGAAATCCTAAAAAACCTTTCGTAACAAAACATATATTGATAACAGAGTGACAGTTTTTTTTATTCAGTCAGAAATGATGAAATCCTACTTACATTATAAAGCACAAAGTTTGTGAGGATGGAAAGATATCTGTTACTTTTTCATGCAAACATTTCTGAACGGATTTTGCTGGAATTTTACAATAATACGAGTAACGCTTATATATCAAAATAACGTACAAAATATAATGATATTGCTTAAATTGGCCAGAGTAAGTAAGTTTGACAAAATCCTGGCATCTGAAAACTATGTTTGCATGCTATACATAACAGTTACACATCAAAATTTTCAAAAAATGTTTAATGTACAGATTTGGCCCTGCTACAGTTTTATTATAATATAGATATATAGATAACTGTAACTGTTATGTATAGCATGCAAACATAGTTTTCAGATGCCAGGATTTTGTCAAACTTACTTACTCTGGCCAATTTAAGCAATATCATTATATTTTGTACGTTATTTTGATATATAAGCGTTACTCGTATTATTGTAAAATTCCAGCAAAATCCGTTCAGAAATGTTTGCATGAAAAAGTAACAGATATCTTTCCATCCTCACAAACCAGGATCTGCCTGTTTGTCTGTCCCTTTAAACACGTATTACTCTGAAAGTACTGAACCAATTTAGACGAAATTTGGCACAGTAATAACTAATATTACAAGGTTACATCTAGGATACTTTTTATCTCATAAAACGCAAGGGATTAATTCGCATTAAAAAATACAACGTTAACCGGCTACCAGGTATCCTGAATGGTGTTTGGAAGGGCATAATATATCTTCATATTAAAGAACCAACTTTTCTTAAATTCTCGTTCTTCCAACGTTGCTGGCTCTTATACTAAGGTGTCGCAGAAAAGTCTAGTTACATTAACTAATTTCTTTTCTTTCGTTATCCTTGCGTTTTATGGGTCAAAAAGTATCCTAAATGTAACTTTGTAATGTACAGATTTGGCTTTGTTACAGTTTTATTATAGTATAGATAAATAAATAAATCTTGTCACCTTTGTTTAGCAAACATTTTTTTATACAATGAAATAAATGTAACAACATAAGTGACAGTTTCGTCTACATAAATGTTTCATACGTGGTCGATAATTACGTACTAAAATGTCATGTAGGCGTAGCTCAGTTGTAACGTACGGGGCTTTATATGTTTCGACGGAGCCGACGATTCGAATCACGGTGGTCGTTTTTTTTTGGTATTGTTTTTTTTGAAGTAGCATATGGAAATATACCTTAATTTTTTAGCTAATCTGTCTGCTATATATAGCACAAAGAAAATTTACCAAAATTCGTCAAGAATATCATGAACTACATTTTTTTTACTTTCGTCCGTTATCCTGAAGAATCCCTTGTGTTTTATGAGATAAGTATCCTATAAAGTATCCTAAATGTAATCTCGTAACATTAGTTATCACTGTGCCAAGTTTCTGTCTATGGACGGTGGTGATCACTTAACATCACGTGGCCCACCTGTAAGTGTGCCTCCTATAATAGTCAAAAAAGTCAGACCGATTTATTTTTATAAAAATAATATGTATATAGAATAACTTAGCTACAGCTTTAGTTTAGTGCAGCACTGCCTGCACGATAAAGATAGCGATAATTGTGGCAGCGTATGTTATCGAGGCATGTATTTAAGATGGCGTCGTTAATCAAATGAAATATGTTGTAGACAATGGAAAAAATAAAATGGTTTGAAATTAATTATTTTTATTTATAAAATATATCATCGGGCACAATAT
>MU158775.1:766021-777956 GCA_015888305.1 Antheraea pernyi | reverse complement strand
CAACAATGCAAGCACTGTTACTTCACGTCGGTTTTCTGTGAGAGGGTGGTACTACTCCGTCCGAGCCGATCCATTCATGCTGTAGCCAGTAATAGCTTCAGTGTGGCTCTACCACGTACAAAAAGTTGACTATTGAGTAAATAACTGACTGGAAGATTAAATTTGTGTTTTGTGTTATTTATGTCTAAATAAAATTACGGCTATCTCAACATGATTTGATATTATTTTTATTTTTATTTACGAAAAATAGCATTACGCTCATTATTGTCAATAACAAAAATGTCGCACAATAATAATACAATTTTAATAGCATTTCAAATTTAGTGACAAAAACATGCTAAAGATATTTAAAAATCAATATTTTTGTCTGTAAAGGTGCGATATGTACAAATAAATGCAACGTTTACCGTGCGCGACCTATGTGAGCTAACCTTTTTTTTTATCTGAGCTGAGATGAAGACCACGTAACTAGAAAAGCTTTGAGTAAGATGGTCGATGGATATAAGAGTAGAGGAAGACCGAAAAAGGTATGGATGGATTGTGTGAAAAATGATATGTGTGTAAAAGGTGTAGATACTGAGATGACATTTGATAGGCGAGAGTGGGAAAGGAAAACATGTTGTGCCGACCCTACTTAGGTGGGATAAGGGTAAGAAGATGATGATGACTTTGCTTCTTACGGCGCGATAGGGAAAAAGTTTCGTTACGCGTTAAACATAAGGCGTGTATTTGTGCGTATGTGTAAGTATGTATAAGGTTTAATAGTATAAAAAATTAGTAAATGAATAGTTATGTATGTATACTATAGAACTTCGTATAATATACAGTTTATGAACATTCTCATAAATATATAATTTAATACATACAAGCCAGAGAAAGAAAGGAAGATATATATATATATATAAATATCTCCAGTAAGATAAGTCTTGCATGGAGTGAAAAGGTTTTTGTCTCAGCATAAGCTATTTGCATATTTGTAAAAAAGTTCCACTTCTTCCACATGTGTACATTGATATACGCAATGTTTTTTAATTACATCGATGACCCGCGACGTAATGTTCATTTGTGTTTATTAGTGATAGCAACATATATTATCTTATTATAGTACTAGCTGACCCGTGCAACTTCGTCTGCACCGAAACGGTTATCACCGGTTTCAATTGTATTTTTACACCTAAAAAGTTGCACGGGTCAGCTAGTACTATAATAAGATAATATATGTTGCTATCACTAATAAACACAAATGAACATTACGTCGCGGGTCATCGATGTAATTAAAAAACATTGCGTATATCAATGTACACATGTGGAAGAAGTGGAACTTTTTTACAAATATGCAAATAGCTTATGCTGAGACAAAAACCTTTTCACTCCATGCAAGACTTATCTTACTGGAGATATTTATATATATATATATATCTTCCTTTCTTTCTCTGGCTTGTATGTATTAAATTATATATTTATGAGAATGTTCATAAACTGTATATTATACGAAGTTCTATAGTATACATACATAACTATTCATTTACTAATTTTTTATACTATTAAACCTTATACATACTTACACATACGCACAAATACACGCCTTATGTTTAACGCGTAACGAAACTTTTTCCCTATCGCGCCGTAAGAAGCAAAGTCATCATCATCTTCTTACCCTTATCCCACCTAAGTAGGGTCGGCACAACATGTTTTCCTTTCCCACTCTCGCCTATCAAATGTCATCTCAGTATCTACACCTTTTACACACATATCATTTTTCACACAATCCATCCATACCTTTTTCGGTCTTCCTCTACTCTTATATCCATCGACCATCTTACTCAAAGCTTTTCTAGTTACGTGGTCTTCATCTCAGCTCAGATAAAAAAAAAGGTTAGCTCACATAGGTCGCGCATTGCATGTATCAGGTAGCAACCCAAGCCGAGGTGTGCCATGCACCCTTGAGCTAGTTGTCAAATAAAATCGGCTGAGTGCCTTAAGCGCTGGCCTTAGTAGTCCGGTGAAGCTGTTAAGACCTTCCTAGGTCATTAGAGTAGTCAGTTCGAAAAAAAATACACCATAAGAAGCAAAGTCTCATTTACAATATTTGTAATTAATTACCAAAATTAAATACCATCGCCGATACAGCATTCCGAGTTGGTTACACAGAGTGCTGTTCACTTCTGATTCTGATTCAACCATTTCATGAGTTCGCTCGTAACTTTTGTACATTTCAGTGCTGTTAACTTTATTCGCTATAAACATTTTATCGATGTTAATTTCGGTTCGAATGGTTTATATTTAAAAACATTTTTACATCTCACTTATGAATGAATAACCTGCTTTTTTAAAGTATGCAGAAAACTAAGTTCAAAGGAAAAACGTTTTATTTTACGTAACGTTGATTTTACCTATAACTTTCGAAGCTGTATTGAGAAATGAGTCACTTTAAAATACTAACAATTTAGCTAAGTTTTATTTTAATAGTGCAAACATTAAACGAAGCAGTTCTATGAAGTCGCCAATATTTATTTACCTTTTAATGGTAGTACGGTGTTGCAATACCACTCGTATCTGGCAATAAATACACTAAAATATAAAAATAATTTCCTTCAACAAGAGAACGCCTAGTTTATGAGCTACTCGATTCTTTAATACAATATAGCTAATCCCACAATGCGATATACTAAAAAAACCATTTTGACGGGTTTATATGGTGACCGCAATCGAGTACCCATCTGCTTTATTGTTTGTTTGTATTATCATTAGGATTACATAATTACGTTTAAGCTAATGACTTTAAGCTATTATTATTATAAATTATGTTATATAGTGACGCGCTAGTTTATCGTTTTCAATCGATTCAGCCAATTTTTATTAAAATTAATATGTCTATACATTTGAATACGGAGAATATTTAGATCCGTCATGCTATAAATCAACTATAATAAACATCGGTTTATAAACACAACAAATAATATTAAATGCGTACGAAGTCACAAGGACAGTTAATATAGTCTAAGAAGAACAATATCGAAAAGAGAAAGTATTTCCATAAATTAGAAAAGAAGCAAATGATATATTTCTTCCAAATGTGATAAGCAAAGTCAGATTTGTATTAACTCGACAATAAATTTTCAAATATTTGCTCAAAACAGCTATAACTTTCACTGCTGTAATAATTGTTCCAACGTTCTGTATTTATCTTGAAAATAAGTTTACGCAAGCATTAAATATACTGAAGTACTTTTGTTTGTTCCTACGAAATTTTGATTTAAATTAGATAGAATTGATTTTTATTGTTAACTATTATTTAAGCAAAATAATTTGGAACTCCTATCTCCTAATAATAGTAACAAAATTATCTTAATTACCTCACAGTTTAGCTAAAGTTTCAGATGGAGTCAAGGCACCTCAGCATTTGATAGGTCACTGAGCTGCAAGACAAAATTTTACAATCTTTTTCATTCTCACTGCTCAATTTTCTGTTCTAACCCGGTAACTTACACAGTAATGGAAGAGCGCTTTAAACCCGGACAGTAGGATTCGACCTCACAAACCACATACATGGAGGCGTTACGGATCCCATTCATACTACCTGGCTGTTCTTCGCTAGAATATTTTGTACTCACACACGTATTACGGATGGCATGGAGTACCAGAGAAGTTGGATTACGCGGATAAATTGCTCATTAAGTAACTAAATTCAGGCAGTTCTTTCTCCAAAATTCTCGAAAAAATTGGAATTGGGCCCTTAACCAGCAATTATTTTGTTTACTAACAGGTATTAGCTATTTTAAACGTAGAAAACAGAATTTTTAAACACACGTTACGTCACTGTCTTTTCCAACACAGTTGACCAATAACGCTATTATTCAATTTACACTAGATTTACACTAATAACAATAAAATCAATGGTTAATGCTAAAACTGGAACCTGTTGAGTTAACAATAGCTTCACATTCTTAACTAACATTTAGCAATTACCATATATTTCTAAGGCAATATTCACTTTCTTCTTATTTCCCAACCACCAAAAGTTTGAGCGTGGAATTCTCTTTTTTTCTTTAATGATGGTTAGAATTAAATCTTAAAAAAATAACAACAATATTATTCATAAAGTTTTTCAAAGGCCTCAAAGGTTTTAACGTGTTAATACACTGAATGCAAGAAAAGTCACGAACACAGGGGTGAAACGTTTACCTTTAATTAGCTTTGGTGTAGTTGTTAATTTTTTTAATATTGTGTAATCGTTTCAGGTAAGAGTTTAGTTATAATCTCCTTGGATGTAAATTGTAATATATATGAACAAAAATTTAAAGAGCTTACGCATAGAATTACTTTGGTGCCCAAATTCTATGATCGAAACACATAGATATATGACCATAACAGAGTTTCATCTTAAAAAAAATGTTAGAATTTCAACTCACGTTTACTAAAACTACGTAGTGGATAATATTCCGAACTTTTTTCAATATGTATGAGGAAATTCTAACGTTTTACTATATCTTCGTTCTCGTGGAAAGAGTCTTGAAATCTTAAGGAAACTTCGAGTTTTATCTACATTAATTGAGGACTGTCTTTTTAATATTCGATTTTCTCATTACCACAGAATACCTACCACCCTTCTATTGATTTAAATTTTCTTCAGTTAAACTTAATATCACTGTTTAGCTCCCATAGATAAATGTAATGCCGTTTCGGAAATTCGCTAGAATAAACATTAGCATGCACTTCAGTTTTGTTGGTATGTACAGATGTCCAATCTGTATAAATTGTTCTGTATGTATTTAGTATTTATCAATTAATATTTGAGCCATCATTAATTTTATTTTTAGGATTTAATTATAGATATATGGGCTGCAATTATATCCAGTGCTTAAAATTTTGTGACGCTCATAAAATTGGATGACAAGTGCCAAGCTCATGCTAATCTGTATTTTACAAACGTGATTTCAGTACAGTAAAGATTACAGAATTGACACCTGCTTATTGACTATGTTACCATTTGGAATTGTGACCGTAGAGAAAAAATCGATATCCCTAACATATTAATGCTGCATGTACTATGTATATGTAGACTATAATTTTAATTAGTAGAACAAAATTACACTTAAGTTGGGCATTTAAAAATATTAATTATCAGTACTGCATTTCCATCGGAAGATCAGGAATCTTTGATTATGAATTAATGTAACATATCTATATTTTATAAAAGAATAGTATTTACAATCAGATGTAGCAAGTAAACTACAATAATAATGTTTCAAAAGGTTTCTTTCGTCTGTTCAATAAAAATACATTCAGTCATTGTCAAATAACTTTTTGATAGCGTGAACGAAACGACGCGGTGTTACGAACAAAAACGCTCCATTACAAGAAGAGGAAACAAAAAGTAAGCTCAAATTTCCATCGCCAAGAACCCTTGAAGCGTCTAATTTAACAGATTCCGATGCAGTGACAAATGTTAGGTTTTTCGCGGCCCGAGAAGAAGGGCGAGACGAAGCGTGTGGCCACTAAATAGGCGACTGTACCTATATATTATATAAAATAATATTAAACTGGATTGCTTGAAGAAGGACATTTATGTGCTTAACATGGACTTTAAGTTATAATTATTATATAAAGTTAAACAGATTGTATTTGTAGTATTGATTATCATTTAAATGTATTATACTGTTTTTATTATTTCCTATTCGAAAATTAAATCTTAAAAATGAATTTTTATGCACGCTCTTTGTCGCACGTAATAACTTATGGAAACCCTTATATACAAATAAAGTATATGTTTATACTGAAATAATAATACAACATTTTCCTAGCATATGTGCTGAAAGGGATCATTTTTCTCTCCAGACGAAATTTTCTAATTCTCCCTAACGTTCAGCTTACCATTTACAGTTTACCATGTCGTTAGAATTTTCGTGGTATTTTATAGATATCATTAATAACCATTGCTATAATATTTTCTCTTCGCATAATATTATCAAGCACTTTTTGTGTCTATTCTACATACATATAATAACAATATAAATATAACGCGTCTGTAATTTTTAGATTTTTGAGAAAAAAATTGTTGCAGGTATCTTGGAATAAGTAATCAAGTACATATCAATCACTTTTAGAAATGTCTATCTGTTTCTCTGTTTATTTTAAAACGCATCACTGCTAAAGTATTGCGTTCATTTTTTACCTTTAGTCTTGGATTCATTAAAATGGGTTCACTCTCTTTATCTACGTTATTGTAATTTTAACGCAGACCGACTTAAGTACGCGAGACAAGTACATATGTGAATGGGATTAATATATTCACACGATTTTATTAGTCACCGGTTTTTTTTACTTTAGGTTCCACGTGGAAGGAGTCGCGGGTACAGCTAGTTTTTTATAGAGGTCGAGCAGTTATATATTTTAAATTTACCAAGAATGATAAATAACGTTTATTCTCCCGTGCTGTTTATAAAATATTTCATTGGTTTGGAAATAAAAAATTCAAAATTGTTGCGTCATAGCCAGTATTTTCTTTTACTTTATAGGTTTTAGCGTTTGGGCACCTTGTCAACTGTTGTTAAATAACGATATAGTCTAAGATGGTAAAAACGGTAAAACTAGAAGGAGATTGGCTTTCAAATTCAGCTGCTAAAACACAATTATCGGTGCTTGGGGATAGATTTTCGACTCGAGAATGGTACCTGGCCAAGCGGGCTCAAAAAATCATATGACAACATTTTTTTATCTCAAAAGGAGGCAAACGAACTAGTGGGTCATCTGATGTTAAGTGATCACCACCATCCATAGACTCTAGCAACCCCAGGGGAGTCGCAAGTGCGTTGCCAGCCTGTGTATGGGGGAAAGATAGGGAAAGGAGAAAGGGGAAGCAAGCAAGCAAGCAATGCAAGCACTGTTACTTCACGACGGTGTTCTGTGAGAGGGTGTTACTACCCCGGTCGAGCCGAATGCTGAAACTAGTAATAGCTACAGCGTGGCTCTACCACCTA
The DNA here is from genome assembly GCA_015888305.1 of Antheraea pernyi. NCBI lineage: Eukaryota > Metazoa > Arthropoda > Insecta > Lepidoptera > Saturniidae > Antheraea > Antheraea pernyi. The sequence continues at coordinate 770,976 of MU158775.1, read as the reverse complement.
CCATGCTATCTTCAAGACGTTTTCCGTCGTCGAAAGCTCCAGTTCATTCAAAGATCGGAACCTACGTCAAACGCCGTGGATTCCAAAATCACTAATTACTCAGAAATCATCGTTTCGAAATCGCTATATTGATAGTAATTCATTTTCATGGCTCCACACCAAGAAATTCACAAAAAACGGGTCCTAAGCGGAAATTCAAATTGAATGACAATAAGATTGACGGCCCGCTGTGCGATAGCATACCCATTTCATTTCGCCAAGGTTTTACGTCTGTCTCTAGAGGAGACATTACTTTTTTCGTGTCCAACGAAAGCTAGTGTAATTTATGTTCCGTTAGGTTTGGTATTAAATATTTCAAGTCATATTAGTATTTAATAATCTATATGTATAGCGTCGATAAAAAAATGGCATCACGATAGTACATCAGTTTATATATTATGTGAGTTATTACGTTCTAAAAATACTACAATGAAATATTCTTAGTGAATTAAGTTTAGTACATTATTTATGAATAACAAATATCTATTACCAATTCGGATAATCTGTAAACAAAAGCTCTTGTTCAAAAATTAATTAGTAAATTGGTTTCTTAGAAAAGATAAATTTAATACTCCTTCCATAATTATAGGCAGCAGAAACTTGGTTATATAGAAGCTTATTCAATCATTGTATATTGTAAGATATTATCTGTGTTGAAATTATTCGCCTAGCTTTGTCAGATGTAGTCATAATGTTTCTGAAGTCTTACTTAATTTTGGGGCGTCAGGGAAAAATGATGAAAGTAAATTTTTATCATGCGCGCACACCGTCACGAAAAACCGACACCCTGGAGTTAGCATAGTCAACTTTTTCTATTGTTTGTGTCGTTTTTTCTACAAACGTAGAATAAGACGATTTTTATCTTGTTACGCTAAGAAGTGTAACTTCTAACGCTATACGTACACATAACTAACATAAGTACACCCACACATGTTTCTCTATGGTCGCTCTTACTCTTTGTACCACATTTTCGGTATCACGTAAATATATTTAATCAAGTAAATATCAGTGTTTAATTAATACATCTGCTATAAATCTAACATATACACATTATAATCTACTTATTTATGTTTTTTTTTATATCATAGTAGGTAAACGAACAGGTGGGTCACCTGATGTTAAGTGATCACCACCGTTCATAGACACCAGCAACACCAGTGGAGTCGCAAGTGCGTTGTCAGCCTGTGTTGGTGTAAGGGAGGGGGAGGAAGAGAAAGGGGAGGCGAGGTAGGCCCCTGGCGCTCTCACTGACCGAACGAAACGCAACAATGCAAGCACTAACAGTGCTTCACGTCGGTGTTTCTGTGAGAGGGTGGTACTACCCCGGACGAACCGACCCATTCATGCTGAAACCACTACTTGTAATTGTAACTTTATTAACAAGCCACGTGATATAATTCGAAATAACAACACAAAGTATGAATTCCTAGATGCCTCAAAACATGTCTAGAGAGTTTTAGTAACTTTATTTAAAAAATTACCTAACCATATTAAATACTAGATGTGTCCGCGACTTCATCCACATGGACCCTTATGTAAAAAGCAGTGATTAATAAACGCATCCGCATTTATTAAGTCCATTTAATTATCCACTTTTCTCTGGTACTTACGCCACGTCGTCATTAAAATTACAATAGCTTTTGATAGAGTGGACCGATTTCAATAAAATAAAAACTAAGTTCTTCTCAAAGATATGATTTATGAGTGTAATTTTTCTGTGAACGCAGTATTTTAGTAGTGATGCGTGTCATACAAACAGACAGACAGATTTTTTTTTACGAAAATCGAAAGATTACATACACGTTACATTAACATCCTTATCATATGTATAGATAATATCTTTGAAAATTAATAACAAAAATGTAGTACTAAGCTTCACAAAGGTAGAGTACATTGTACTTGCAAATGCTTCTGTGACACTAATTGAAGTAAACGAAGTACTTCAGAATTTTTTGAATAGTCTAAAGTGAGTTTACGTCCGGAAAATGTCGGACGAGGGACCTATTAAGGAAGCTCTCCAACCAGAACATCTATCCGGTTCACCGCGACGACGGAATGTTTATGGTAACATCTAATTCGTTCCTCTTATAAAACTTCAAAGCGAAATATCATGCTTTGGATCTATTCCAAATGCATATTTGAAATTCATTTTAAAACTGTGATCAGTGCCTTAAAATATAATTCAAATTTCATATGTGACGGTTGTGATATTTGCAAATTTGTATAATTTAACACCTTAGGTATGGAATCCGTCACTATACGTGATTCAAAGAAAAAATCTATAGAACCAATCGAAATAAAACCCACCTTCTTTAAATTGCATTATTTAAACACTATAATTAGCCGTTTGAACTTATTATAGTCAAAGAATGAGATTATAAAGTACAGTAAAGTAGAAAATTTCATAAAACATTAGTAAAGTTTAAGTTTATCGTTACTCTCCAATCCGTTTGAGACTCGAATACGTCAAAATTACTAAACGTAAAAGCATAAGAGTATGGCCATTTGATGCGTAATCTTTCGCAGATGGTTCTAAGCTATTTATTTTTTGGATTTCATTGGCCTTTTGTCATTATTTAAGCATGGACAGTGCAGCGGTCGGTTATGAATAAGTATGTCACGTATGTGAATATGATATGTTCAGAAAACTATGCAAAATTTCATCTTGCTTTTCCTTAAATATATTCTCTACGAGTCTTCAAATATCTAGATCTATTTGTAATATAATACATATAAGCCGATATCTCAATATAATATATGCCACAAACCCATTTCCATGTCTAATGATTTTGCAGCTATTTTATAAAGATGTAGGGTTATTTTTAAATATTTTTGTATTGTCCTGAGCAACTTGATAAATTTTACGCAGTTACGTGATTAAATAGATAGATAAAATGAGTTACGTTGATATAAATTTTTCTCTATAAAACCGTTTCACTTTCTGTAAATGTGCGTTCTTATCTGCTATTGAAGTGAATAATGATCGATTGCTTTACGGAGTTTCGTTGTATAGAAAACTGATAGAATCGGCTCTATTTTGTATTTTAAGTGAAATCTTACAATTGTCTATAAAGGATTATTATAAATATTCGAGTCTCTATAGTTTCGCTTTAGCCTTATCTTGAAAGCCATTTGCTTCCTATTTCTCTCCGGCTTGTCCGAGCGATTGAATCAATAACAATGTCATCCAAATATGTAACAACCGTGATTGGACACTTACTTGTAATAAAATGCAATGAGTTATAACATGCAGCGACGAAAAGAATAGTGATAAAACTATAGCATAGGGCTTTTACTAATATTCGCTTTTAATACCATGCTCGGGTTAAAATTTATTACCAAGCATATATAGCTGTGTTCCGGCAACTACACTTGAAAGTTAGTCCTCCTCTAAACATGTTACCGTGAAAGGCCATTTAATATCAGTGGAGATTGTGACCAAATGTTCAAATCTATAAAGTATTCACAAAACTAGCTTTTGCTTACGGCTTCCCTGGTGTTAATGTAGAAATTTTAAAATAAAATGCCACGTTAAAAACCCATGTTATTCGCTGAGAATCTAGCATATATTAGTTAAAGAATTTTTAAAATCGGTTAAGTATTTATCCATTAAAAACAAAAATCAAATTTTTACTCTTTATAAAAGTAAAATAATATAGATATTACAAGTCACATTTTTTTATGAATCTGTTATTGTGATTTATACTTTATTTATTTACTAGCGGGCCCAGTGGACGTTACCCGTTCTGATGATAATAAACCTTCACAAATTATATACCAGAAACTTTCCTCATGAATTACTTTATGTATTAGTGACAACCCCACCTATTCAGTAATTTTTAATTTTATCGCGAACAGACAGACAGACAAACGTCGCAGACGACTTTGTTTTATAATATATAATGATGAAAGAATGTACTACCATTTCTTTGCTATCTTTGAACCAGCTTAGTGTTTTTATATTTAAGTAATTTGATTTATTAAAAGGTTAGTGTTAATTATATGATCCGATCATTTCGAGGGTCGCTGTACCGCTGACGAAAACGTGATTATAATTTCAGTAGATCCCACAAGTAAAACTTATTCAGCAAACTTAATTATAAATTTATTGAGTTGTTGAAACAGGCAAATTAACGCGAGTCGCGACTCCCGACTAATTAGTAAAGTAAACGAATGGGGAGCGTGCAGTGCGAACAAAAAATAAATTGAATTAAAACTCTTACACCGGAGTACTTCCAATATTGAAGTGGGCATTTACAGCAAACCACTCACTGGGGTTACGCGATTTATTAATAAGACTGTTGAGGATACATTACAGATAAATACAGATATCCATTCCTGTAAAAGATGCCTTACTTTAAATAAATAAAAGTTTGAAAAAATTTACATTGCAATTCTGAATGACGACTGGTTCTCAAGTGAATATTCAAGAATATTTCGGTAAGTGTGAGTAATTACCCATACTATGATTCAATTAGAATATTCGGTCTTTACCTATGAAGTTGCCGTTTTGTATGAAAAAATTTAAACGTGATGCCCTTCTTAAAGAATTCAGCTGGACGGGAGGCAAGAAATTCTTCAAAGTCATTTTGTACTGCCTCTCGGGTATTCAATTTTATTGCCGCCAAGGAGTTATCCAAATTCTGGAAAAAGTAGTAGTCTGTAGGCGCAAGTTCTGGTGAGTAGGGTGGATGACGGAGAACTTCCAACCCCAGTTCTTGCAACTTGGAGACCGTCTGCTGTGCAGTATGAGGTCGCGCGTTGTCGTGCAGGAGCAGCGAAGACGAGCGATTGACCAATGCTAGTTGGAGATGTGCCAGCTTCTCCGTCATTGTGTTCAGTTCTTCACAGTACACATCTGCAGTAATGCTCACTCCGTTTGGTAAGAAGCTGTGATGAATCACACCGGCGCTAGA
>MU158775.1:710816-765290 GCA_015888305.1 Antheraea pernyi | reverse complement strand
AGGGAAAGAAAGACCTATTATTATTTTCACGAATGCTCATTACTAAAATCAAATAGAACAAGAAACAAAGATAGATCAATCAAAGTACGGTCCAGTAAGTAAGACCCACTGATTTAGAATGAGATAAATCTACAAAGCAAATAAATAAAATCATTCAATTGTAAATCGTTCATTGTAAAGTGTTTACTGAGATAAATTAAAATTAACTGTTGGGTAGATGGACAGTTTGATTATATATTTCATAAAGGATAACATTGTATTAATTAGGGGTGTGTTATAAACATATATCTCAATTATCTTCTCTATTTTTATGTATATGATACATCTATTTGGTTAAATGGCTCTAAAACGGACGTGGCAACCTTACCTTCTGGTTAACACAGGTATTATCGAGACGCGGCTATCTTAGGTGTTATTTGTGAAGGTCGTATAGACTGGATGAATTCACAAATGTGTCATCATTGTAGCTGCAATTAAGTTTCTGCAGAGTCGCAGTCGATTATTTGACATGGGAATCATTACGTTGCGAATTATTTATGAGAATTGGCACGTTATTTCAGACGGATGAAAAGAAGAACATGTGATAAAATCGATACTCTTCTCCTATATCCAATGAACTTGGCGTCGAAGGCTGCGTGACGATATCCTTACTATTGAAAGACTTGGTCCAATGAACCTTTGAGAGCGTAAGCTCATAAGTATAATTACTCTGCCTCGTGTCTATATATGCGGTAAAGAACAAATCGGATTCACTGGAGGGTATCCAGTTGCCTCTGTTTACAGAAGTACTCTAAGGTAGTGACATTTTTTTTTCGTGGGGATATCCCTTATGGATACACCACCCTCTTGGGGGAGACGGTGGGTTATGTCCGTCTCGTACGGATTAAAACCCCACGGTGTACGTCTACCGCTAAGTTGGGGCGGCACGAGATCTCTATAGATTTCATCGTGCCGCCCCAGCTGTTGGCCCAGCAGCGATATCGCTGCCGGCGGGCCTCGTCCTGTTAGGAGACAGTCGGGTACACACCGGCCGTCTCCTCCGTCCGCCGGACCTGTGCACTAGGAAGATGGGCCCCCCGACCCATCTTCCCTAGATCCGGCTACGGTGGGAGGAGTCGGTCAAACTGCCGTCTCCTCCGTTGGCGGAGAGGGTCACTTTGAGGATCTTGCTCACGGCCCCTCTCCGCCGCCTCCTTCTGCGATACGATTTCCTCGCCGAGGGTAGTGACATACCTGAAGGGTTATGGATGAATTGTTCTCGCGGCCCACAAATGCAATATAAGCACGGGGATTTTAGTGACTATGACCCTTATCTAGATCTTTTATGAGCTACTCGGCTTAAAACAGTTTCCTTGATAGCTTTTTACACGCAAAACACGAAATGATTTCGCAATGACGTTAGTTTGAGGAATAACAATAATTTTAACAAAAACGCTGCTTATATTTTGAAAGTTAAATATTAAAGGATATCGACAACGTGAACTAGTCGTTACCAGTCACAATAAAATTGTAATGTTGGTAACCGGGAAACATTAGGCGTTTTATTCGAATCATTCGTTTGATCGATTTCATTTCACTGTCTCGAGCCGTTAAACCGAATAATTTAGTCGAAACGGCCGTTTTTCGGGAGATTAAGTCGAAAAAAAGTTCACCATCCATTTGTATCCAATTTAAAATCAAATTAGAAGTAAATACACTTTCTATTTTATCCAATCACGTGCGAGACGGGGCATCGCTTAAGATCGCGGGGCGCGGTTCAAGGAGATTCCCTATTACCCGACCCGGCTGGGAGATTTACCCCAAATCGAATTCCTCTCCCTATTCGGAATGGCCTTAATTTAACGGACGAATTTGTCTAATTCCAATTCTTATGCTGTGACAAACGTAGTGATTTTTATTCAAACATCGTATTGGAAGAGCGAATTCAAACTTCTATAGTTCTTCAACAATAAAACTTTTATTTGGTCACATTATTTGATTAAATCCAAGGAAAAAATATACTGTTCTGTAATAAATAATGTATAAACAAGTCTATATCAGAGATTTATATTTCTGGTTATCATTACACTGAATTATAATTTATCTAAATTTTTTCTTTATCAAATGTTTACCAATATTTAATGTTGTATAATTAAATTTTCCAATATTATTAATAGTATAAGTTGTATGGATGTGATAAAGTGTTTAGGTTTTCAGTCTGTGTTCCATTTTTTATTATAGTTATCCATAATTGTAAATAAATAAACATTTTACATATATTGAAGCGTTTATCGGAGCAGTATTTTTTTAATAACGGATGTTTACCGCTCAATACATAAAAGCAAATTGAATGTATATATTAGTAAAAAAACATATTATTGTATTGTACAAGAGTTAAGATATGTAGATCGGGGCCCGTTATGAGTGGGGCATAAAATATCATAAAAATAAAATGTTCATGCATTTGTGACATTCTTCAAACGGTTTGATGCACTACGAGGTCCGGCACTTAATAATTATTTTATATCTTTAATTGTATTACAAAAGTATTTAAAAAGTTGTGTATACAATTACACTACACAAATTACTACATACGGACCACTAGAAGCGCAACAGGAACGCTGAGGCTACAAGGTAAGTAATTCTATTGGATTTCAATATGCATTGCAGTGTCACTTGGGTTGGTTACAACCCCGAATTGTGTTTATTCTGGGTCCAGCAGGAAATTCGGTTTATGTAGTTGGAATCACCTCCTACAGCAAGTTTCGTTTAGACTAAAACATGATGCGACAACTTGACCTTCAATAAATCTCTTAGATTGCTAGACCCAAATCTATAGGCAATACGTGATACAAACCACCTAAATAGTCATCGTGAGCTTATTATCTGATTTATAGTTATATACACGTATGATTAATTACCCATTGATAGCAATGATTATCTATCTTAACATGAATGACTATTAGCTCCTCTTATAAATTAAGCTGCCAAAGCTGCAAAGCTGCCAGACATATTTTTATATACTAGTGGGCGCCCAGTGGTCGACATTCGACCATAGTTCATTGTTTTTTTTTTAGTTTTAACTTTATTAGGGTTCTTTTCTCAAGTTACTTCTATAATTATTATTATATAGTTATTTGCCACTTAAAAAAAAACATGAAAAAAATCTATGTCTAAATGAAATAATAATTATAAATTTAAAACAATAAACAGGCGGTTACATAAGGTGGTAAAACTCTCAAATTTTAAGTAAATATAACTTTACGGAAACAACTCACTCAACTCATGATACAATTCTCAATTAATTTTACACGACACCATGAGTGGTGGCATTTACTGAGTGATATTGAATTAAATGAAGTCTGTACATTATGAAGAATAGTTATATGCCCAGTATCATAGCTTGGAAAAGTAATAGATACACAATAGAATCAAATGATGAATCTAAAACAAAGATATTTTTAATACTACCATTAACTTTTGAAAAGAATTCATTTTTGTTCAAAATTCATCATCAACTGTACCAAATATAATTGCTACATCAGGTTGTACTGCATCATTGTGACCACGGATTACTTTCATGGTCATTTACCAGCCATGGATTACTTTCATGAGCAAACAAATTTTGTTATTTTGAATTTACAAAGTATTTTTTGGCTCTTTCTATTGAATCATCATTTAAAGTAAGTTCACCTTAAAAATACTAAATATTAAAATATTGACATTGGATTCGGTAATATTGATTTACTCTTATGATATATTATTATACGATTAACCTACAATTTGACCAGTTGATTTCAAAGGGCATGCAACGTCAGTCATGTTAAAAATATTGAAAAAGGTGTCAAAATTGTCAAAACGTCTTTTTCGTTTACATGTGTGTATTTGTTGTGTAAAATTCAAGCAGTAGTGTGAGTAATGTATATTTTAATTAATTTAATATACTTGTTACGTATTTTATATAAATAAATAGCTTTCTGCACTTCTCCTCCATATAAACTTTAACTATGCCAAATTTCACGTTCATCCGTTCGCGCAATTTCGTTAAAAGAGGGTACCAAGGTTGGGCTTCACGTATTAATATATATGATGATGATGATATGAAACCTTAAGTTTTGAGTAGTATTTCATGTACTTAGAATGTTTGCGCACTCACAAAGTTTGAGTCTGGGGCCAATGTGTAGATACCAGGTTAGAAAGGTGACTAAAAATAAGAGCTAATTAACTTAAATTTAAATAGTTCATTTTTTTGTGTTTTGTATAATATCATTCTTAATGAGCATCCCGTATCGCCAGACACTTTCCGCTGGCCACAACTTCTGCCAGACGCTTTAAAGTAGACAGAGAAATGAATTAACTCTATTTATTTTTAAATGTTTGATCTTTAAGTATGTTATTCAGATAACTGTTACAAAACTATATTTCATCAGCCAGGCAGATTGAAGGGCCAAACATCCCCCCAGATGTGAAAAATAGACAGCTGTTGATCTTGAACTATTATGCCATAAAATTCCTCACAACCAATTCCATAACTCACTGTTAAACGTCACTGTAACGTTCATATAACATATCGCATGGGACATCCGCAATATACAGTCATGAGGACATATGTCGGTTTCATTCCCACGTATAATAAATTGCTGTTACTCACTCGCTTTATTATATCGTGACACTAGCTATTCCCTGTAGTTTTACTTGTGGATAAGTTGTGACACTTCTTCACATGATGTATACATTTATTAAATCCATTAATATCTATATATTAATACGTGAAGCCTAAATTTTGTATCCTTTTTTAACGGAATCGGGCGAACGGATGAACGTGAAATTTGGCATAGTTAAAGTTTATATGGAGGAGAAGTGCAGAAAGCTATTTATTTTATATAAAATGCATTAGAAGTACATAAAATTAATTAAAATATGCATTACTCACACTACTGCTTCAATTTTACACAACATATACACACATTTAAATAAAAAAGACATTTTGACATGTGTCAATAAAGAACTTCAAAAAAGGTTGTGAAGGAGGTTGCTATGCTCGACTGTATGTATTATTTTACTCTTACGTTCCAATTACCCTTTTTCATTCTACATTCTACAATGATATTATAACACCCTTATAAATCATCCCTTAAACATCCCTTTGACAAAAGAACCCTAATAAAATTCAAACTTTAAAAAATCAATGAACTATGATCGAATGTCGACCTCTGGGCGTCCACTAGTTTATATAAATATACCTTGTACAATAGTTCAGATAGATTATTGTTTACACAATGTTCATATTCAAATAAAAATGTCGTTACAAATGTGTAATTAAGATTACGTAATTATACATTAATTAATAATATTGTTTATATTTTGATAAAGGTTAAGGTTCACGTTTGGATGTTTGGCCCTTCAATCTGCCTGTCTGAGGAAATATAGAATGCAATTATGTATTAATTGTAACTTTTTACAAATCCAATACTGGACGCAGGCCTCTCTGAAGGATCACTATGAAAAACAATGGTAATCATTGCCAGTTTGCCAGTTCTGTTTCACTAGTCATCAGATTATTTCGTTTAAAGGTAACAATTTGTCCACATTAACAGTTATTAGTTCTCGGATTGATAATATATATATACGAATATATATTAGCTTTCTGATATTTACGATGTTAACGGACAGTATACTTTACAGAATTTACTTTGTATTCTGTACAGAGATACCTTAAGTACATTTCTTTCTATACCTCATTGAGTGACTTCACTTTCTTCGTTAGTCTTTAGGTATCGTGGTTCTAGTCAGTCCATTTGTTTCGCTCACCAATAATATGTTTGAAAATTGTGGTTTTGCTTTAAAATATAGATTTTGTAAAATAGATAACATGTGATAACAGTATGTATCTACACGAAACATCTAATGCAATTAAAAAAATAATTCAATGAATTTATACGTTATACTGGGTTTTATTAACAACAGTATAATGATGACTTCTCGTGACACGACAGGGGAGATTGGCGGCAGGTTTTTTTTTTTCTCGGACTTACTACGCTATTGACCTAGCAAGGTCTTAACAGCTTCACCGGACTACTAAGGCGAGCGCTTAAGGCACTCAGCCGATTTTAATAATTTCATTCGTTGATCTTTGTTCTTGGACTGTAATTTACTTTCTATTAGGCATAACGCCATAATTTTCAAAGGTGTGTTTAAAGATTGCCTCTTCTTATTTCTAGAACCACAAGTATCATGCTTCTGGCATAAATAGTTATTATTGGAATAAAACAAAAAAAGCAATCCTGACTTCGTCTACGCTTGTAATGTGAAAAAGTATGGATAAATCCAGCTCATATTTTAGGAATACTGGATGTTTATCCAGTATATATTTGCGTTTACGTAGTATAAATGTTTTTCAACATTTTCATTTACAACTATCTGTAATTGAAACAATTTCGAACTATACGGTTTTATTTATTTGTGTGTTGTTTTTGTAATAGAGAGAGTAAATTATTTCATGTACTAACCGGAAAAGTTTCGTAATTTATCTGCGTTATTTATTTAGTACAAATAAATATACTAACTAGAGAGTGATACTTAGTACGATGTGGAAAAATGTTTGAGACACTAGTACGAATTTTATGAATGCTTAATTATGATCAAATTTTCTTATTCCACGTACCGCAAAATTTAATTTCTCGCGTTTCTATCAAAAGTACTGCTAGTAAATGTGTAATGCACAAACGGAACTATTAATTCTCATTATGAGTTAATCCACATTTTGGACCGTCTGATATCATTATATAGTATAAAACAAACATAGATAAACTCAAAAATTACTGAACAAATTTTCACGCGGTTTTCACCAGTAGATAAAGTGCTTCACGAGGAAGTATTAAGTATATAATTTGTCTATATTTTTTTAATAATCGGGGCAGGACAACGTCCGCCGGTCTCGCTAGTAATGGTATAAAAGTTATTAAAACATTACATATTCATGATAAAGTTAGTATTAAAATTAGCATAATAACATCTCAATGTACAAATCTATTTTCAGCGGCAATATTGTTAAGAAACTTCCTTCTACCTATATCAATGTATGACTTCAAAAGCGCTTTTGTTGGATAAATATGCCATTAACCTTTTCTTTGACAATGATAATTGGAAGGCGAACGAACTTTTTTTTTAATTTAGATTCGTTATGTTAACAATTTGCTTAAAATGAATACTTCTAGTTTTGACAGGATTTCACAAATTGTTTGTATTTTATAATCTTTGGGGTGTCCGGGGTGTCGAATAACATCATAAGACTTGACACACCCAAGCCAACCTCACCTGCATGTGGTGCACCCTGCTGGACAACGAACGAGGTAATGGCGAAAGCGGGGTGGTAGGGTTTTACAGCCTGAACGGGTCGCAACCACCATGCATATGGCGAAAAAGCCCGTCATAGTGATTCGCTTCTGCGGGTCGCGTTTCGGGATCAGCCAGTGCATATCCAGGTTTTCGCAGGCCGGCATAACAGCGGCGACCGGCGATGGATAGTGTGTCTCTCGGTGGTCGCCGTTGTTTTTGGATAGTACTGCGCTTATCATCAGGCACAGTGCAGTCATTTTGGCGTGCTACAATAAAAAAAAAATCTAACCATAATTAAACTAGAAACAACGTAATGATGTAGGATATAATTAAATACATATATGACAATATGATTATTATAGCAACACTATTATCCCATGTTCGTACTATTTACTCGTACTAAATTACTATTGGTTTGCAGTGGTTAACCCAGTATAAGCTTGATTACTGTTGGTTATCTTTGGCTGGATGCTTTAAAAAGCAACTGACGCCTGGACACTAGACATAATCTACAGCTATCCTCTGTGATTGAAATGAACTGTTACACTGATGACATAGTGAGTTTCTCTTCAGGCAGACAAAGAGTCATAAAATACCGTTCGTAATCTCGGCGAAAAGTATCAAAACTAGCATTTCGAAATCAACTCGAACAAGATTTCCACAAACTCGACCCGCATAGAATCCGGTCCAGACTCGAACCCCTAGGCGTTATTTTGAATAAAAAGAACTATTTCATAGTCCGCGTCGATTGAGTATGGAACAACGCTACCACGGTCATAGGCCGCTTGTATCCTTAGCTATACTCGAAAAGCAAAATATCCCTCAGATAAATATTAGGCATACTCTCTAAAAATAATACGCTCGCGCCTACGCGGACAAAAACACCTAATACGTTGCTATTGATGGGTGGTTAACTTCACTTCCACATACCCGACGCGGCCTTCCTTAGCAGCGTCTCAAGCCTAAGTTCGAAACCCTGGAGTCCTCTACCATGCTGCTAGGATACTGATTGTTGATACTGTTAAGTTAGTTAATATTGCCATATCTGAAATCCACGTTAGCTTAGCTCGTATGGATATTATAGCTCGAAACGTATTATTATTTGGCACTCTTGTGCCAGTTGCCATTTTGGATGAGTACCTTAAGAGTTTTCCCATAAAGTTTGGTGAAGCTATGAAGGTCCAATAAGCAAACAACGGATATTCGGTTCGAAACAAAAGGCACGAGACATTCTCGATTGGATCATCGGATCGTTTACATACATGCAGATGATTCGTAACCATATTGTATTGCAGTACTATATTTAATGCTTAATGTAAACAATTAACTGGTCTAGATACATTAATCAATGAGATAATAAAGATAACATCATCATGGATGACGTCATACCTTTTGATAATAAAATTATTATTATTAGAATGAGAAAAATGTGGAATTTTCCTTAGAACCATACAGTAATTATGTTAAGACAAACTAAGGAATGTGGGCGAACAATTTAATTTCTTATCAGAAGGAACAATATTATTTCAGGAAATACTTTGTTCTCAGAAAAATAATAACTTTATGATATCTTCGGTAACAAAAATACTACAATGAGATTCCGTCTACGATTTTTGTTTATATTGCATCAAAACGAGGCGACAGTTGTTTGTTTCTATTTATTTAATTTTGTTTACACAGACATAAGACAAACGCTAATTATATTAGTAGATACAATATTTTCTCCTTCTTCTTCTTCTTACCCTTATCCCACATAAGTAGGGTCGGTACAACATGTTTCTCATGTTGTGGTATATGATTTGGCTTAATTTTTACGATCGGCCGCCTGCCTGACATCAACCCCCCTTGGGATTATTTTGTTGTACCACTGTATTTATGATTATTATTATATAGTTACGAAGTCTGATGGGCTCTTTTAGCCTTATAATTTTTCGTTCCAGTTAAAAACGAAGTTCTTCAAGATTATGGTTTGTTTGTTATATTGCCATTTGCATGTAACAGAAAACTAGCCAACTTTAGACTATTCCTGAGGAATGCATTTTCTGTTTTTTTTTTTTTTCAGGATTCTTGGTTTCAGAGTTTTCTTAGTAATAGTAATATAATATTAGATATAATAAATCATTATAAAAATATGAAATATGAAAACTATAATAGAAAAATAAATGCAAATAAAATTACATGTCGAGTTTTTGGCGGGATCTTGGTCTGTCATGTAGTGGATTTTATTTTTTATTTATAATCTTGTGTTACTTGACTCTATATTGTGTAAAATTGGTGGTGTTTTATGTAATATACTTTGTTTATTGTGCATAAGTGAGGTGAATGGAAAATAATACCACGGACCATGAGTTCTAAGATGCCACAAAAACTCCATGGAAAGTTCTAGCAAGATGGCCACCGTCTTGTTAGTTCATTGAATTATATCAAGAAACTTGTAATATCTGTACTCACTTGAAAATGGCAGTGGTGGTCTACTAGAAGACTGGTTGCCAAAAATGGAATGGAAGAACTTGTAATACTATCAACTACTCGACAATGGCAGTAATAATCTAAAAGATTGGTTGCCAAAAATAAAGTTAAAACAAAAAAAAATTACATGTCAATGTCACTGTCACTACGCACGCACTCACAATATTTTATCATTGTGATAATATCTATATTTAAATATTAAAAAAAACTATATAAATGAATTATTTATTCTTACTCGGCTTTCTATGAAATGTTGTACTGCGAAGGTCATTCCTCAACTGGGTTTTTTCAATAAAAAAGGTGTATTATTTTTTTTTGTACTTTTATGGTGTCTATATACACATATATATACTTCGTCATTATATATAAGCTATACGATAAGTAGTTTCATTTAAAAAACGAGCGGAGTTGTAGTGAGTTTAAAAAAAACATTTCCTATTATATTCCTGCTCGTTACAAATAAATCAAAAAAGCGTAGACCACTTTTATTTCCTACAAAAATTTTATACAGAGTTAAAACACGTTGAAAGTATTATTACTTTAATTAACACACTGTATAAACATACCATTCTAATAAAATATACAGTTACAATAATAAAACCATTGAATGAATCAAAGACTGAGATTATCCAAAATATACTTAATTTACGATGAAAATACAAATTTCACAATGATAATGTTATGCAGTAAATGTTCGCGGATGCGTTCGACAAATTTGCACGAACCGTTCATTTTACGATACAGCATGCAAATGACGCGGAAAACTGGTTCATTATTGTCAACATTTGAAATTAATTCTCAAAGGGACGCGTTGAATGTATTATAAACTGTTTTAAATTTTACAAGTCTGTACTGGAATTGCTATTTCATTTATTGCAATTTATTTGAATGGACAGGTATTCAGTAAACTGAAAATCGATGATTATTTCCTTGACAGGGTAAGGGTATGTGTTACATAATCTACTAGCAATTACTTGCGTCTACGCGCTTTTTACATTGTAATTAAAGAAATGTAAAATTGTAAGAAGAATTAGAATTACAGAAATGTTCTTTCAAATATATTTATAAGTACGATAACGAAAGATTTATAGCAAGGTGAATGAAATTGCAGCTCATAAGATACGAACAAATAAACATTGATTTGTATGGATTGTTCATATGTTCATATTATATTAACAATGTGTGGGGTGAGTTTACTATCGGAAAAAACCATTAATGAGAGGAAAATGAAGCAATATTTTGTTTAATTATTATTTACTAACGGGCCCGGCAGACGTAATACCGGCCTGATAATTAAAAAAAACCTCGACCAATTATATATCTATACATATAATTATGTTCCTTCTAATGAATCACTTTATCTTCTGGTGAATACCACATGGGAATCCGTTGAGTAGTTTTTGAGTTTATCGCGAACAAACAGATAGACAGATGTAGAAGAGGACTTTGTTTTATTGTATGTATTGATAAAGAAAAATAATCAAGCTATTAAGCAATTTTTATTTAATTTATTTATTTAATTGTATGGCTAATAGAGTATCCATCTTTTATCGTCGATTGATTGATTACCCTATTTGTCGTTGCGAGGTTCAATTTATGTGGAACAGTGCAGCGGACAAAAATTTGTTACTCTTTAGCAGCACCCGGGGAGCACGTGCAGGGGAATGAGAGGTACACTTCCCGTGGGCGCGAGTGATATCATTATATTAAAACAATTAATTAGACAAATATGTCTATGGAGCATTGACATATAAAAACCCAAGACACACAGTCTCGAATAAAAGTAGCGCTCTAAGCCGGCCCCAAAATCTCCCTCAATATTCATACGTGATTATAGTTATGCGTTAATTTATGATTGTGCAAAGTCAACCTTACCTGAATGATTTAAAGTAGTTTTTACAAGGACGCAAGCGATGCGAGACTACTTGATATGACTGCATAATCCAAAATTATGCACTCATTTTTCTGTGCCGGCTGTTCATGTTTGCATCATCATTATGTGTGCATCTTGGGTTTTTGTATATCAATGCTATGGAGCGATCTTTTAATTAGCTCGTTATAGTAATTTGATAGTCATGGAATGATGGAAAAATGTCCTAGATTGGTTAGTTTGGTTCTGATGTTGATGAAAATATGAAGTGGTGTCATTCTTTAATGTAATTAAAAAGGTGTGTATTTTTATAGCTGGTATTTATTGTTACTATTCATTATTAATAATTCTATTTATTTTCATTGTTCTTTTAGTGAATATGTGGTATCATTTCTACAATGAGGTCCATCTATTAGAGGTCGAATGTTGAAAAAAAAAAGGGGAAGGAGATTCTAATAGATATTAAAGTTATTGCGTTGCGATGTAGTGGCTTATCGAAGTGGAAGCTTTTGAAGAACCGTTATAAGTTAATAAATAACTCTCATCAGTAACTCTTAGCAACCGTTGGACATATATTGGTGACGCGCTGGTAAATTACGACAAGCCGTGGAAAACACCTGATTGAGCAAGGCTTGAGAGTTGCGATGCTCAAGATATCCTAAAAGATAAAAATGTAATTAATTTTTGATCGCGAGATAACCAGGCTGGTGTTGAAAGCATTTTATTTTTTGTTTACACTGTATCCTGTTTGTGGTCTCCGATCCACAGGGTTAAAGGACATTTGGACGAGAGGGTACATCTGTGTACTGCGCGCACATTTATAGCATATTCCCGTATCTGATTTGCTTTTTTACTTACAATTTTGTGCTAAACACTGGTGGAATTCGGTCACTATTCTGCTACCTACTTGATACAAATAACGAATAATTCTATGTGTATAATTATAAATAAAGTGTTATTATAATTAGGTGTCAGAGTTTCTTTTTGAATAATTGTTAACAGCGTTATAATATTACTACTATGAATCGATAACTTTTCCTAAACTTGTAATTTAAAAATGTTAGCAGTATGATTTTAAAGTGCATATCTTTTATTATTCACCTTACTAAAACATATTTTTTCCAAAACAACAACACTCAGATATATTATTAAAAGAATATCATGTCCCATTGGAAATTCGCTCGGTGAATTCACGCAGGTCGATCATTTCACTATAAAACACCGCAATATCGTATGCAAATGGACCGAAATTCAGACTCATTATCGTCTAAATCTGAAATCAAAACGGGATTGAAGTTTAGCTGAAATGTTTTACTTGGAAATATTAACGCTCTGGCCTCACCTCATAATATTGGTTTAAAGTTTTAGCTAGAGTTTGTGATTTATACGTTTTTGATGTGAAAATTTCTTTAGCCGCATCGAGCGCTTTATGGTAGGAGAAAAACTAATGAGTTCGCGTCACAAGGTGTAGTCCGGTGAAGCTGTTAACGCCTTTCTAGGACAATAGCGTAGTCAGTTCGAAAAAAAAAGGTTCGCGTAACCGACACGCTCGTGACGCATTACGCTTACGTCAGACTAGCGACGCGCAGTATGGCGCCTGTGTATATGTAATATTAATACTCTGTATTGAGCCTGTGTAGTCCATCATATGTAATAAACTATATAAAAATGTGTATAATTATTGCTCAGTGTGTACGTTTTGTGCGTAAAGGTGCTGGTTCAAAGGGGGGTTTTGCGATATAAGGAATGCGGACTCACCGATGTTGATTTTGCTGGTTTCACTTCACTTCACTCGCGGCGATATATATTATGCACTATATATTTGGTTTAGTGTCTATGCGCTTTTCACAAAATGGTTTTATAATAGTAGTGATGAGTGACTACCAAATTCTTGCGTATGAAGAGATTGTTTTTTTTTTGTTGCGTCCGCGGTAAGGATCGTGGCGTAAGTGATCGATGATTGGATAGGAAGGGAGGCGGAAGGGATGCTTGTGCGTTCGGAAACATGAATATACAATAATGCGCGCCAACAGTGTATATATGTGAAAACCACACTAATGTTAGTCATTTCAATTTATAAACAAGGAAATTCAAATAATTTACACATTAATTAATTTAAAATTCAAAAGAAAACACAGTTATTCCATTGTTTTGAGTTTTCACCTCTGTCGGTAGTCCTTATGACAGCCTCGATTTTTTAAAGGATTACTAGTTTTTTTAATAGTTTCTCGGTTTTAAAACTTGATTATAATCTAGGTAAAACCTAGAATAGGACTGGTGCTCTTAGGTCCAGCTGATGAGTACCGAGGCGAACCTGAGGAGATGGGTGGGGAGACCCATCTCCTCATTGCACAGGTGAGGCTAACGAGGGGAGACGACTGGTTGTGTACCCAGTAGTCTCTCTATAGTAGGACGAAGCCTGGCGTTCACTCGCCAGGCTGCTGCAGGGGCGGTTTCTCAGGTAGACAGGTTCGATCCCTGGCCGCCCCTACTATGTGGCGGACGGTACACCGTGGGGTTTTAGTCCGTGCGAGTCGGACATAACCCACTCTCTCCCCCAAGAGGGTGGCGTATCCATAAAGGATTTCGCCACGTGAATAAAAAAAAAGGTCCAGCTGATGAGTCACCTTAAGGTGCTTGGCGACAGGTCTGTAACTCGAGGTTGGTAGTTAGCTAGGTGAGCATCCCAAAAAGGCTTACCATCATGCTATTGTTTCATATCGCTTCAATAGTTCAATCCTATATTAATTTATAAATGCACGAACTACCGTAAAACTTTTTAAGATACGCTATTCTGATGTAAGGTATCGCGCTCTATCTATTGTACGTTAATGGTATTATGTCAGAACTTTTTAAAAAAACCAACAATGCCACGAAATGTTAATTCAACCTTGCAATCAAATTATATAGTGAAAATTTTAAGATTTTATATCATATATCTCAATGTGAAGTCCGAGCTCGTTACCTAAACTCTACAATAATTTCCTTATATCTATTACAGTGGATTTTATTCAACTTACTAAAAGTTATTGTTGTTATAAGTTCCTAGCCGTTTAATAACAGCTTCCAAAAGTACTAAAGTTAACAACAAACAACTCAAAAAGCTAACACGAAAGTTATGGAGTGCTTTTAATGGGTCTTTAAAATATTCAAAACGGGTCTCACAGACATTATCTCTCATCGTATCACAGTAGCGCAATATCGAGTAGTGATTCAGTTACGTAATAGAAATACTTAGTATTTTCATTTGAATTTTTTGAATGTAGTTGATTGTCCATGGTGGTATTGATTTCAAATCCAAAACTAAATCTAAAATTGGTTTATCATTTGAAACTTTAGAATTATGAATCATATGTCCTCCTACATGTGTGGTGGTTGCGATTCTAAATTTAAAATCAAAATCTAAATTAGTTTGATATGTGGTATAATTTGGTTAGCTTAGTTTTAAAAGTTTTATGCACGTTAATATTTGTATAATTCCCGGGAGGACTAAAACTTAATAATTCGGCTACTTGAAAGGACGAAGGCGTAAATAAGAGCAAATTAATTTTG
Source organism: Antheraea pernyi (assembly GCA_015888305.1). NCBI lineage: Eukaryota > Metazoa > Arthropoda > Insecta > Lepidoptera > Saturniidae > Antheraea > Antheraea pernyi. The sequence continues at coordinate 750,082 of MU158775.1, read as the reverse complement.
ACCTATATTAATGTATTCAATTTGTAAATGTATTTAACACAAAAAATTACACATCCGTATGTACACTGTCCTTTATTGTTAATGTTAAAAGATTGATAATTATTGACAGTAGATCAGAGCTAATGACTTTATCGGTGACTAGTGATGACATTGTTCTATCTGTGGACCAGTATTGGACTTTAAAAATATTGTTCAAATATGTTATATTAATTTCTTTGAGGTCATTCTTGTTGCGAAATACTTAACGAGTTTAAGAATTTCAAGCAATAAAGGTCGAATAGACCTTTGTAGAAGAAAATTATAAGATGTTATGTTAGGATTATTGTAATGTTGGTTTACCTAGCTACATAAAGTATTCGAACTACTTGTAATTTCTCTTACACTGACGATACATTTTTTTTTAGTTTTAGGATTATACTTTCGAGCTGTAACGACCATTGCAAATCAAATAATATCGCCAAACGATTAACACTCTATTACTGGACAAAGGATTTGTTGGAAAGGAAGACAGCACAGATAAGCCTTAACAGCAACGTATTTGTATCCGATTTTATTGAAACTGTGTATACGTGTAGCTAATATTGTTTACCAAATGATGCAATACTAGGATTGTCAAAAATGTTTATAGATATTGTAAAAAACTCTTTTCTTTCTCTTTAGAAAAAAAAACCTCAACCAATTTTCATGATATTTTGCTGTCGGGAAATATAATTTCCAAAAAGCATACAAAGATATCAAAAATAGTTTGAGGAATCGTTAAATATCTATATATTAATACGTGAAGCGTAAACTTTGTATCCCTTTTTAACGGAATTGGGCGAACGGATGAACGTGAAATTTGGCATAGTTAAAGTTTGTATGGAGGAGAAGTGCAGAAAGCTATTTATTTTATATAAAATGCATTAGAAATACATTAAATTAATTAAAATATGCATTACTCACACTACTGCTTCAATTTTACACAACATATACACACATGTAAATAAAAAAGACATTTTGACATTTGTCAATAAACGACTTCAAAAAAGGTTGTGAAGGAGGTTGCTATGCTAGACTGTATGTATTATTTTACTCTTACGTTCCAATTACCCTTTTTCATTCTACATTCTACAATGATATTATAACATAATAAATACCCTTTGACAAAAGAACCGTAATAAAATTGAAACTTTAAAAAATCAATGAACTATGGTCGAATGTCGACTTCTGGGCGCCCACTAGTTCTAATAAAAAGAAGTAAAATAATTGCTACTTATAAACACGTGCAGATCCACAGGCAGATGCTAGTGAATCTAGTAATAATATCAGAACACTGTTATTATTTAAACTATATCACAAATTTGAATAAAACCTCACTCGCTTGTGCAAATAAAACTAAAGCAAGAGTTATTAATTATTCAAAGAGCATCGAAAGAGCCAAGAGCGACTCGTTATGGAAAAAAATCGTAAAATATATCTTCATTTATCATTGAAACTGAACGCGTGTGAATTTACGTTAACGGTGGGAACTGTTTCATACTGGAAACAGTTAAATTCGTAAAAAACATTTTAAAACAACGCCGACTGGTTGATTTGTATTTTGAAGATATAATTGAAAATTTCTACCGACATTTTTTTATTTTTATATTTTTTATTGTGTACTGTTTTTTGTTTCGAAACAGAGTTTTATTTATTTATTCCATATTTGAAAATGTTGTGGAAACATGTTAAATAGGAACACTTTTTATTTTTCTCTAGAAATTTCGTCACAAAACTTTTTTGTTGCACATATTTTATGTTTGTACTATAAGTTCTGAAATATGAATTTAAATTATATGTTGCAAAGAGCAAATCTGGTGTACATTAAATGTCTAACGTAACCAACATATTTAATGAAATAAGAGTTAATAATATATTGATAATTCTTCGGCATTCATATCTAATTATTTCAAATGTAAAAAATGATTTTTTTTTATTGTGGTACGACAACATGAACAATCTAATAACAATAGCGACCACCGAGTGACACAGTATCCATTGCCGGTCGCGCTGTCATGCGCTGTCATGCTGGCCTGCGACAGGATATGCACAGGCTGATCCCGAAAAGCAACCCGCAGAAGTGAGTCACCATGACGGGCTTTTACGCCATATACATGGTGTTTGCGACCCAGTCAGGCTGTAAAACCCTACCACCCCGATTTCGCCATTGCCTCGTTCGTTATTCAGCAGGGTGTACCACGTGCAGGTGAGGTTGGCTTGGATGTCTCAAGTTTTCGATGTTATTCGATACCCCTTACACCCTTGTAGTTGTCAGTTATCCTTAGAATTTTTCTGTAGGCTTTTTTAAAACTACAATTTTCACCAACGTCAAAAATATTTTGTTACAACTTGTTTTTTTTTAATACATCGATTTTAATTTTCTCAATGTTATTGAAAGATACTATTTATACATACTAAATGTTTCACATCTGCATTGTTGGTCATTTAAAAAAAAGTCATCCAAATGCCATGCAAGAATCCAAAGAATAAGTAGACACCTAAGAAAAAATCCACATCGAACTGTCATAGTCCTATGCCGATGCGTTCAGTTGTTTCAACGTGACTGAACCTCAAAGGAACTGTATTTTTACAGTATGTTTGTATGTATGTTTAGTATAGAAGATAAATCTTCCGAAAGTAGTTTTCCCAATCTTAGCGAACATCGTATGAAAATTCATTACATAGTTTATAACAATTAAGTGCACAGACAAACTCGTATAACGCCATATCGTTTTAAACTCTTTATTTCTTATGGATTTAGCATACTACGAATGATCCAATACTTACGTATTTTAATTTATTAGCTTACTAGCGGGCATGCCAGACGTTGTCCCGCCCTGATTATAAAAAAAATCCTTGACAAATTATATATCAAAATGTTCCTCATGAATCACTTTATCCACTGTTTAAAACCGCATAAAATTCGGTTGAGTAGTTTTTGAGTTTATCGCGAACAGACAGACAGACAGACGCGGTAGGGTACTTTGTTTTATCTTATTGGCATTTATAGATTTTATAGAACTATTTTCATTGTTTAACTTTCATCCAATTAAGATTACAAAAAGTGTTTCAAATGCGATTATTATTCTTAGAATAACTATGAGTCCGTATAATAATGAAACTGTTTGTTCTGACTATGTAATTAAGTTGTTACTATAAAATAACTTAGAATTAATTAATGTTTATTCTAAACCAGCGTGAGCTAACAGTTTGGTCGTTATTTTCAGTCTAAAGTAATTGAATTGATGATAATATTTACTCCTCCCGGGAAAATTGCTAATGGGTAATTCGTTATGCATAAGCAACTATCGGTAACTAAAAAGGTGTATTTAAAATAACTTATATTGACGTTGAGATAACAGAATACTAATCTAATTAACTGTTCACGGAACAGAAACAGGTCAAAGGAAGACAACAATTATTGTTGTTAAGGAACAGACCGATGGTCCCGAATCGTGACGCCTAAAACGGGCCGGCGAGTGCCCTGGGGCGGTTAAAGAAGAAATATCTTTATTAAAAAGCTTTGTTTTGTAATTAGGGGGGTGTTCTTCCAGGGCGGATCATTAGCCTAATAGCGTTAATGGCGAAAGAGAAGGGTCTTAGGGATGCGGTAAGTGTTTGTCGATGTAATGTTTATTTGTATTAAAAGAAACCATTACCATAAGAATCTTGGCTAATTACACAGGCTAATGAATAAGCGTATCGAAACATTTAAAACAAAGTGTGTGTACTTATGTACACGCGTTAGAAGTTATATTTCTTTGGCGTAACAAGATAAAAATCTTTTCAAAAATTTTAACTTTCGCCTTATTTTACGTTTGTAGTAAAAACGACACTAGCAATAGAAAAAAGGTATTTTATACATTGTAAGTTTTAATACAAAGAAATACAAACAACAAATACAAAGAAACAAAATGTTGATTGTTGGTGTGCGCGCACATCGTAAAAATTTACGATCATCTTTTTTCTCTAACGCGCCAAAAAAAGTATAACTTCAAAAAAACCTAAAATTAAGTAGAACCTATACGTAGGAGAACGTACTGTTATAATGAGAAAAACTCTGATCTCTTCAAAAAAGATTTTTAATACACACTATAATAATTGTAAAATGAGACTTAGCATTTTCGATTTCGCGGTCCGGCCCGAACTGACGATGAAAATCCGTAAGCTTAAGATCGGCCTAGATCTAAAAGTGCTGACCAGGCACCTAATCATCAATAGTTTATACAGTCGGGGGATATAACAGTACGTAGAATAATTTGAAACTTACACGAGTTCAAAAAAAAATTGTGTAACTAACTTTTTAGGGTCACAGTTACCTTGAATTTTTTTTGAAAATTAGACTAGTTTTGAATAGTTAAGGTAAAAATGAAAAAACCATAGAATTTACTAAAACTTTGATTTTTACCTCGAATAACTTTTAAACCAGTCAATTTACTAAAAAAACACATGAGTCTATTTTTGTAAAGCGTTAAAGTTACTACAAGAACATTCATGGTGTCGATATTATGTGTTCGATAATTCATGACTTAAAAAAATCCAAAGTAATAACAGAAATTTGCTCACATTATATCCATTTAAGACTTTGGCTGTCGTAAGGCACGGGTTAATTTCAAAATTAAGAGCCATAATATGGCACGATTTTTTAAAATATATTTGGAAATTATTTAGATCTGTCCTGAAAATACAAACACACCTTAAATAAGGACCACCCTAATATCTATACATATAATGAGAATTTAAATCAAAGGTGTATGTACTTTTAGACTTTTGTAAAAAAAAATTTTGCAGTTATCTTGGAATAAGTAATAGAATACATTTCAAACATTTTTGGGAATATTTGTCTGTCAATCTGTCTGTTTTTTGTACACGTATCACTGCTAAAATACTAAGTTCACGATAAAAACTCAAGAAAATCATAGAGCATATCCTGGAGTAACAATAAGTCTCTGTTTCATTAACCACCCTCTCATAGAAAACCGACGTGAAGTAACAGTGCTAGCATTGTTGCGTTTCGTTCGGTCATTGGGAGCTCCGGAGACCCATCTCCCATCCCCTCTCCTCTCCCACTCCCTCCCCTAATCCTTCCCCTCAAAGAGTGGCAACGCGCTTTCGACTCCTCTGGTATTGTTAGTGTCCATGGACGGTGGTGATCATTTAACATCAGGTGACCCATATGTTCGTTTGCCACATATGACATAAAAAAAAAAGAAAGTATTTTACATTAGGTTCCTCGCAGACGGAATCGCCGGAATAGCTAGTATACATAATACATATATAAAGTGAGTATATACGTGAAAAAAAATATTTAAAAGTTATGTAAAACTATCGATTCACACACTGGCTTATCTCTAAAGCGCAAAAAAAAACGTAGAGGTCCTCAGGAAATTTACCGTCTAAGAGAAAGGAAACGCTATAATTCGTCGTAATGAATATTTAATTATTGTTTTTACTTTTTGAACATTTTTATAGCAAATTTCACGTAATTAATTCCTTACTTTACACGTTTTTCCACTTACTTTGAGCTTAGCGGACTCGTTTGAGGCTGTTTATGATATCGCTTTGTTAAAAAATCGTTTGTTCTTATCAATGGAACGTTTTAAATGTTGCTTTTATTAATTAATCGTAAAGGTGTCCGGTGTTTATGGCGAGTTTATTTTTTAATAACTGCTACATACAGAAAATAGCATTTAAATTATTCAAATTAGTGAATACATAAGAAGCTTTTGGCGATTGTGAGACAGTAGGGAGAATATATAATGGGTATCGTGACAACCATACGAGTATACCGATCGAGTACAGATTTCAGTAGGTGGTAGAGTCACGCTGAAGCTATTACTGGTTTCAGCATGAATAGGTAGGCTCGCCCGGGGTAGTCCCACCCTCTCACAGAAAACCGACGTGAAGTGACAGTGCTTGCACTGATGCGTTTCGTTCGGTCAGTGAGAGCGCCGGGGGCCCACCTTCCCTCCCCTCCCCTCTCCTTTTCCCCCTCCCTCGATTTCACTCAAACACAGGCTGGCAACGCACTTTCGACTCCCTTGTTGTTAGTGTCCATGGACGGTGATGATCACTTAACATCAGGTGACATACCTGCTCGTTTGCCTGCTGTGATATATAAAAAAAAATGCCATGAAATATCTATTCGATATTTGTAACTTGTATTAAAAGAAGGATATATTAACGATTAAAAAAACAAAAATGGCTGTTGAACACTTTGATAATGAACGGTTAAACCCGTCATCAATTGATGGTTGACAATTTTGGTATATAGATGTAACAAATAACAGTTAAAATTAATTAAAATTTGTTGCAGGTGAATGTATGCTACAAAGCATCGCGCTAACTCGTCCGCTTGCATCGAGAGTCAACATCGATCTGAGTATGCTCCATGAGCTAGCGAAACACGTGTAATCGACTGTGGTCGTTACATGTTTCATCTGCAACATATCTTTAATTACTTTTAAGTGTACTTCACAGCTATATCAAACAATTTTTTTAACATGGGGAAAATCTTAATAAGACTGCCACCTCAACGTCGGGCAGCGGAGGTGAGTATGACAGATTCTTACGAACTAAAAACCCTATGGTGTTCTTCACACACCGTTTGGGCGGAGAGGAGCTACTGTCTATTCACTTCATCCTCTCGATCCGACGGGTGTCGCTCCCTCGTCAGGGGGCTCGGTCTTGCGATCTAAGGGGTCTGGTATGGTGACATCCTCTAACGAACCGATGGGAGGTGCACCGAATATGAGTGCGCCTCAAGCTTCAAGGACCTGTGTATTGCTGGTATTACGGGTGTGCCCGTGTCCACCGCCCCCAGGCCCTACCTATGGCTGACGGAGGTCGCCACGTTAACATCGAACATTATCAATACTCAACTGACGATGAGTTTAACCGTTCAACAACGGCAGGTTCTATCGCCGATTATTCGTTTTTTTTAAAGTCATAACTGGCAAACGAACTTGTGGGTCAACTGATGTTAAGTGATCACCACCGTCCATATATACTAACAACACTGGGGGAGTCGAAAGTGCGTTGCCAGCCTGTGTTTGGGAGAAAGGGAGTGAGGGGGAAGAGGAGAGAGGAAGGAAGGCGGGCCTCTGGCGCTCTCACGGACCGAACGAAACGCAATAATGCAAGCACTGTTACTTCACGTCGGTTTTCTATGAGAGGGTGGTACTACCCCAGATGAGCCGACCCATTCATGCTGCCAATAATAGCTTCAGCGTGGCTCAACCACTCTTACTATTACTACAATTTTTACTTTTACTTAAATTTTTCAGGTACACTTCACGCAAGTAAAATCAAACGTTCTATATTTTTGCATGAGACGTGGCAGAGGCCAATCAATTCCAGGCGGAAGTGCAAAGTAACGTTCATTCAATTACTTCATGATCGATTTCTGCAAAGTAACAACTTCATCAATCAAATTCCTAAATTGTGGATATAAAGTGAGTGTATACTTTATAATTGTAATATCGTTTAATTTTGTAATATATGTATCGTTAAAAATGAGTTACATCCAATTTTAGCTGTTCCTAATATTTTTTCAAGATCTTCAAATTAGTTACATGTAAAATATGAAGATCATAAAAAACGAAAAACCTTAGGATCTTATGAACTTCGTTCTCGGTGTATAAAAACTGGAATTCTTAAAAACAAAACATGTTATATGAACGATTCCAATTGGATTCAGCTCATTTTGATATATAAGCGTATGCGCTATAAACTGGCTATGTAATAATAATTATGTATACAACTTTAGTTCTCGCAAACCGGTGAACTATTGCAAACAGCTGAACAATTTAATTAGTCCCGACACAACAGCCGCAACTTGTCGAAGTTGTCCTCGACTGCATTCGAACTCGGCTGGCACCTTTAATTAATTAAGCCTCACTTTTTAAGTAATGTATAAACAATAACCTTAAAGATTCTTCAGTTCGTTAACTATTTGTTGGTGATACTGTGGTTTTTAAATCTTGTTAAACAATGTATCTTATTATAAACTGGTAGCTACCTGTGAATTCATCCGTATATAATCTTCTTCTTCTATACATACATATAATAAAAATGAAGTGTCTGTATGTAATATCAAAATTTTTTACTACTTGGATACAAAAGTATACAGGCTACTCATAACAAAAATGCTATTTTTAAATTTTTTGTCGTTCTGTCTGTCTGTCTGTCTGTCTCTTTGTTCCGGGTAATCTCCGAAACATCTAGATCGATTTTGACAGGAATTTCACTGACACATAGCTGAAATTACAGCGGGTTTCTTAGGCTACTCTAAATTAGACTAGGTATTAATCACAGCTTCGTCTGCAATGCTATCTCCAAAAAGATTGAACCGATTTTCACTAAACTTTCACCAGCAGATAGCGGATATGATTTCAAGTAAGTTAGCCTATTTTAATTTAGACTAGCTGTTAACCGTGGCTTTGCCCGCAGTACTATTTTTAAAACAGTTCAACCGATCTTCACGAAACTTTTACTGACAGATAACTGATCTTATAATAAGTAATTTAAGCAATTTTAGTTTATACTAGCTGTTAACCGTGGCTTCGCCCGCTGTGCTATCACCAAAACGGTTACATCGATTTTCACGGGACTTTCAATGGTAGATAACGAACCTAATAAAAAGTAATTGTGGTTATTCTATTTTAGGCTAGCTGTTACCCGCGACTTTGTCTGCATGAAATTTAGCAAGATTTCAACTTATTCTTTATTTTTAATTAGATAAATAATTATCAGCTTATTATTTACAATTCGACATTATAATTATTAATAACATTAATTATATACAGGTCTTCTTAAAAAGATCTTATATTATAAACGTATTACGTAAAGTGTTCCATAATACAATTTCTTGCGGAACAGACAAGCATTTATTTTTTGTATAGTCACAAAATCTTAATTATAATAATGTAAATATATATTGAATATAATGTAAATGTAAATCTTAATAATAATATTTTAAGTTATTGTTTAGTTAGTTCCTTATACAGTGTAAGTGAGCACTGAGGTAGTTATATGTTGAGTTAAGGTTCCAAATGTGTTACTGATGACAAACCTCATTTGACACGCTTTTTGTATTTATATATCTACTGTACACGTTACATGTTACTTTTAGTGGCGTGCGCGTCGTACTTACAATTGTCTTTAAAGAGCGTTTCTGTAATTGTACATAGTCTCACAATTCTATAATTCTTTAATACGATTTAAAAAAACGCCTGCGGAGCTGTGAGTACAGCTAGTTATAATATAAATCCCAATAGCATTACATACAAAACATAGCCTAGCACCACGTAGTTATACATTATCGAAGTATGAGTAGCATTTTTACCGTCAAAAAATACTTAGGTATGATTATTAAGTTTTATTTTATAATTTAAAGCGGACGAATTCACAGGCAAACGTTTGTATATTATAAAAGGTTTCTAATACAGAATTTTATTTATATTAATTTAATTTGTCTCACATAATTTAAACACATTTTGTATGTTGTAGAGGCACGCTGTAGCTGTTATTGGTTTCAGCATGAATGGGTCATGGAAACTACGGTTTAATTTGGAATCATTATGGGCTACAAAAGGTGCCCAAAGCTATTTTCCTACTTGTAGTATTGCTATTACTACTTATTAGATTTCGTCATAAATACTTACCTTTTATGGATTAACCTAAATAACACTGTAAACACCTGTATCTACCACTTAAAGTTTCAAGTTTAACGTTTAAAGTTCAAAATCGATTCAGCGATTTCGGAGATTAGCCGGGTCAAACAACAAATCCTTTCGATTATATTTCGATGTACATATTAAGGACCGAGTGATTAATCAGGGCACTATTTATACTTTCAGGGCAATATGAATAATTACAAGTAAAATCGAGCGAAATTTAATTACTTTTCCCATTTAATAACCTCTCATTAGTCATTAATATGTTTCATGAAATGTTAATTTAAAACTAATATTATTGTACATCTAAGCTCCGATATATCGATCGTATTTCGTATGCTGTGTTGACTGTAAAAGCAAAACTCGTTTTTAGGAAACTCAATCGAGTTCGAAGTCAGTCTGTAGTTTTTATTTATCGAAACATAACGTGTCCTTATTCCAATAAGCTATAGATTTCAGAGCGTCTAGACACATATCTGAGAATTATATTGCTGAACTAACCGATAAACTTATTATTAGTATCGTGTACTGAAATTATTTTTTACGAAATATGTAGTTTCTTAATATGAATGAAAATTCTACGTTTTATTGCATATTCTAAGACTATTATATAGACCAAGTAGCATATGATCTATTGGTACTAATATTACAAATAAATAAATAATCATTCAATCATTATGACATTTTGAATACAAGTTGTCAGGGGCACATAACAACACAAAAAAGGAAGAGGGTGCAACCAGAAAAAAATACTTTTCTCGAAGAATAGGTTAAGTTTACATCAGCAGGAGTGAAGCCACAGACAAAAGTTAATGTGATTTTTTTATTTTAGGCAACCAATTTTGTAGATTATTACTGCCATTGTCGAGTATGTATTACTATGACACGTGTCTTGTGATAATTTCAATGTCCAAACGAGATGACCCCTCCTATGAGAATATGAGCTAAATCCAATTTTAACCGTTCATATAACATGTTTATTGATATGTTTTTCAATTTTTATACACCGAGAATGAAGTTCAAGTTTTGACGCTCATAAGGTTTTTAGTTTTTTTAATAATATGGTCTTGATATTTGTCATGTATGAAATTGGAAGATGTTGAAAAATAAACGTTAAATATTAGGAACGGCTAAAATTGGATATAGCTAATATATGCAAACTACAAGAACATTTCTCAGGTTCAGGTTTCCTCACGATATTTTCCTTCACCGTCAGCCGATACTGTTACCAATTTAAATTAGTAAATGTATGTGAATTCCGAAAAATTCGTTGGTACACGCCGCGGTTCGAACCTGCGGACATCGAAATAACATTCCACCGGTCAAACCACTAGGCCACCATGACTTCCAATTATATAGAAAATATAATTAATTATATGGGATTATATCGTTTAATGGCGTCACTTAAGAGTACTTAGCTTGACGCCTCACCTTTCACACCTACCAACATTTATCTCCGCATCGCCTAGTGGTTGACTGGTAGAGAATGCCTTCGGCATTAAGTCCGCCATTGCGTAAATCCGCATAATGTGTAAATAAATAAACAATATCATCATGTTTCTTAAAAAAATCTTTTCTACTAGTTCTGTTCATAATATCTACGGATCAACTTGTTTGTGTAAATCCTAATCTCGTTCCGTTAACCCGAATTCTACTATTATAACATTTTCTTATAATCTGTTAAGTTAGTTTATACACCAAAAATTTCATTTTGTGTTCCGTTATCTTACTTCAGTGATCTGAAAGTCAAAATAGGATTAAAGGCTTTGAACCTTCAGAACTTAATCTTGGGATTTAATCGTAAAGGACTTGATCTTTAATGGCCAACATAAATTTTCTCCCATATTAATACAACGGAAAGTAAATCCGTCTGTTTATTTGGAAACGACTTACGATTAAACCTCCTAAGCGACCGCAATGTAATTAGGCATAAAAGTAGCATGGAATCTGAAGAACGACATAAGTTACTTTACATTCTTAATGTACTGAAAGACCTATAGACGAAGTCGTCGGAAAAGCTAGTATAAATTAGTTAATTTTAGATAATGACAGTAACTCAAGTATTCGAACTTTTCAGGGGAAAGTAACAATAATTTGAGAGGAATTGTAAATAAAAACACATGTATATACCTAATATTTTTTTATGGTAGGCTCGGAACTATATATTTACTATATACCGTATACTATATACACTAAGTACCGTGTGAAATAAATGATTTCACTTAATACAAGGTTAGAAACAGAAATATGATGACGTCAGTCAAGATATATATGTATTCCATTTAACTGCGTGAGGGCTTACTGTGGAGCGAAATGATTTGGACGATATTTACACGTAGATAGAAGATTTTTTACAACATGGTCACAAGTTTTTGATTTTCTTATAAATGAAACTTACAGTCAAGGTAGAACTAATAAACGACTTTTTTATACTTATCTATTTTTTATTTTAATAATAAAACTTGTTTTACTCTTATTTTGTAGTTAAAAATAAAATTTAACTATTAATAACACATAACACTTGAAAATTAAATAAAAATTGATACAGAAAAAGCGAGATTGGAATTAGTAAACAGATTAACAGAACACGTGCCCCATAAGATAAACTGGAGTTGAAAACGAAGTTTAAAATTAAAACGTGGAGCCATTTAAGTGACGTCTATAAAAATCGATCCTGAAGTTTTCTGACAAACTAATTAAAGCGCCATCTGTTCGAGACTGTTGAAACTTATAATTAATAACAATAATTAACGTTACCCATCATTTAATTTGTAATGATAAAATATTGAAAATATTAATATAAATAATCCTATTTGTCAAGTGGGAATAAATTATACATAAATGTCAACTTTCATGAATATCGGTTCAGTAGTTTTTGAGGTTTATTGTGAACAAACATCATGACACTGGATTTTTATGTATTTAAATAAAACATATAACACTAACAATTATATAGATAGTTCGACTGTGTATGTAATATTCAAGATTCTTTGTAGATATCCTCATCCTCATCACTGTCTTAACAATCTCTATCCGCCTTGTAGAACAATCGTATTAAGTACAAACTCTACGGCATAGAGAATATATTACACATGAAATACAAAAACCTGTAATTATTTGATATTAATTTATCAAGGTACTAATTATTTGGTAGGCGGTAGAGTCACGCTGAAGCTATTACTGGTTTCAGCATGAATGGGTCGGCTTGCGCGGGGTAGTACCACCCTCTCATAGAAAACCGACGTGAAGTAACAGTGCGTTTCATTCGGTCAGTGAGAGCGCCGGAGTCCCACCTCCCCCCCTCTCCTACCTCCTCTAAAAAAATCAAAATGTAAACGTATAATGAGCTCATTAAAATTTTGATTTACATGTTTAATGCCTTTAAATCTTAATGTTCAATTTAATTTATATTTCAGCTTAGAATTTCTTCACTTCTAATTAATATTACTATGTTATTATGCAATATGTTTATTTAAAAAACATCTACATCGTAACGAAAGATTTAAGTAGGAATATTTAGCATTTTAATCATTTATATAGCATAAATAAATATTCTTGCAACATATTTTTGGATGAGAGAAATTCAATCAGTAATTGCAACATTGCTTACGTAGGAAATAGGTAAACGATGCGTTCATGCGCAACTTTACCTTTGATCAGTAAACCGAAATACACTGTCTATCAAAGCCAATAGAAGCAAATATTTGAGTGATTGCCTTCACGTATCAGGTTTTAGTCGATGTGTACCCATCGATGGGAATAGCACATTATTATTATTGATACAGTGTATTCGAATAGCAGGTAAACGACTTTAGGGGGTAAATAAGTATATTGCTTGAAAAATACGAATATTTCTGTACTAAATATACAATTCAAAGTCAATCACATATAAATGCTTGAGACTAGTATATAATAGTGTCTTCTATATGAAAATTATAGGCATTAAAGGTTTTTTTAAATAACTCTTAGATATCTACAGTCCGACGATCGAAGCGAGAATGCCGGATGGCGTCTTCCCTCTCCCCCTCTCTTCTCCCTCCTCCTCTTCCCCCCCTTCCTCCGACAAACATATGCTAGCAACGCACTTGCGTCTCCCCTGGTGTTGCACGTGTCTATGGACGGTGGTGATCACTTAACATCAGGTGACCCAAAAGTTCGTTTGCCTCCTATAATATAAAAAAAATGCTAATCACAGCTTGTATGGTACGTCTTTTAAACTCATCGAATCAGTCGGGTTAGAGGGTACGGATGCATATTATTTGACTGAAGATGAAGCGTTTATTACTGGCGTTGACATGTTTGATTTATTAAAATTGGGAAGTCATTGGGCATAAAACAAGTGGTAGTTAGGTTAAACAAACTGTATTCTAAAGCCAAAGAGTTTTAATCATTCTAAGTATAAGTAGCCAGGTTAAGAACATTTTATTGCACCCTATATATAAACTACAAATGTATCCATGAATAGCGCTTACAAATGCATTTTTATTTACTTTACTTTTAAAGTCCATCAACATTAATTTTCATTCGTTATTCTTTATTCCTATTCTTTCTACTATCCCTTTATTATATCATAAGTGCTATGCCATATCTACATGTTATGTATAATTAACTGTACACGGGAAGTTTCCACAAACAAAGCCACACCCTTTATGATCTGGAGATAAAATTAGCAGGGTGCTGTTCATAATTAACCTATATAACAAGCCACACGCCATTTGAGTGGAGCAATACGTATTCCGATGTCCCTTACTTTAGTGTTTCTATCGGATATCCGTTTTTACTCTATCACTCAAGGTGATACCTAACCTGGCACACTGTGGAACCCTCATTTTGTGCAGAGCTTGCTTTGTGAGCGTCCATATATCTGGATCATACGTCACTGAAGGTAGGATTCATTGGTTAAAAGACGGGTCTTCAGGCATTATAGCGTTTTTCGATCCATGAAAACGTCATCAAGTTTTCCGAAGGTAGACCCAGCCTAATTGAATGCATCTTATCTCTTTGTATGTATGTTCTCTGCCAAAAGAAAAAAAGTGTTCCCAACGGATAGATCAAGTCTACGCTAACGCGAGCGAAGCCGCGAGCAAAATCTAGTATTCAATATATGCGAGTCTGTCACTAAAGTCAACAAATGCTAATATGCGAGTGATTGTGTCTGTGTTTGACGCTTTGTCGATATAAACCTTACGATAGGGTTGACACATGTAGGTGATTAAAAAATTATATTTTATTTTAGCTTCATAACCATAAAAAAATAAGTAGTTTCGTAATTAACAGTGACTATATACCCCACAAAAAATGTTATCCGAATTTTAAGAAGAATTTTATAATTATCAACAAGTATCCAGATAAAGCCGTTGGTGCAAGTAAGCCATAGATGTGTCATCGATATACGTAAAAAATGAACACACATATTGATATTTAATCGCTCCGTGAGCATAGAATAAAGTCGTCTAATAATAACACGTTTTAAATATATTCGAATTCTTCCAGAAACTTCCACCCTCCGTTTTAGTAGGTATATAAGCAAACCCTAAAGCGATCAAGCTTAGATTTATCTAGAACATCGAAGCGAATGGTTAAGGGGAACAAAAGGTGGAAATATAAATGCGAACTACAGCCATGATTTAAGGTGTAAATATGACCTCAGTATAATTGTGCGTTTTACTCTCTCTCACTTTCGTGAGTCTACTTAGTTTTTGTTTTTATAAATGCAGATAAACTTCTTTCGACGTAACAGGTGCGTAATTAATTTATATTAAACTCCTGTCAGATTGAATCTTAACTTTGTTTTAAAAATAACATTGGTTTAATTAAATAATTAGGCTGTAATTCACTTGGAGGTTACCTTTCAAAACCGATGGTGAGGATGACAAAATTCATTGCTACGAGTATATCCATAAACATATAATAATTTCCATCGCATTAGGTCTTACAATATGTCCGTTGACATTAATCAACTGATCTTATTGCTTTTATTTATTGCTCACGATTGGCTTTTACATATTAAGATATACACACATTGTTGGAATAATAGTGCGAAATATATCCTAAAAGACGTTACAACGTATCAATGGTAAAGGAAAAAATGTGTTCAGTTCAAACGCGGTAGAAATGATAAAAAATCATATCAATTATTGACGTGAATACACCACGCTGATTGTGACGCCTTTTCCAAAAGCTTTGTAATATGCATACACGCACACATACGGAGAATACAGACACATGTATAACTCTCAGACCACAGAAAGTATTAAGTAGGACAGTATACAATTAGGAGACCGCGAATATAAGAAACACTGTATAATGTACGGGTATTCTATATCATTCTCTTGCACGTTAAATCCTACAGGGGTATATGTTTGTCTCTCATTTAAAGTCGCTATTTCGTTTCATTGAATTTCAAACCACTACGGTGTTGAAAAAGTTCTCACTTGAATAAAATGTACGCCACATGGTTTTAAATGCATCTTACTGTAAGAATGCGTGACGACCCTGCGAACTATCGATATGAAAGGCGCGACTTTACATGAGGTACGTTCCGCAATATCGATGTTTTATCGTGAATGCCGGATGAATGCCACTCCGCTGCTCGCATCGCGTTATTGAGTCTGAGCTAGGTACTTGTATAAGAGATTTTATTATGATTTTTCGGTTTACACTCTAAGTGAAACGTGAAATAGATTGTTGCAATTTCTTAGAGATTTCCACTAAATCTTTGGATCATTGATTCTCCATTCAGTGTACAAAGATAAGGCTCTCAAGGGTGTGCAAGTAGTTTCGATTTTATACGTATTTTTGAATGGTATAGAATGGAACTTCGTCTGCACCAAATCTGTTATTAGCGATTTCAATTGTATTTTGTAAACGCAAAATATCTTAAAAAATCCTTAAATTGTAGCAACGTGTACCGCTTCTATGTTTGAATTAAGATAAATTAAAATGAAAGAATTTTAGCAATTTTGCCGAGCTTATTTTTACTGATTTCATTGTAATGAGCATTGTATGTGTCAGATACTCTAATGCCGAGAAAAGATTGAATAAAAGGAGTATTTAATAGTTAACGAAAAACCATTTGATCTCTGTATTATGAATGAAATCAATACATAATGTGCAAACTCTATTAGACTATTACTATGTTTGCTGATTCCTGTTTTACTCCAATCTACCATTTCTATACTTTGGCATCCTCAGAAATTGTTTTAGTCAGCATTTCGATTCGATGAAAAATCTTTTATGATATTAGGTTTTAGATTTTAGTTTATAGATTAAATGAGTGTGACAAGATATATAGTAGAAACTTTTTTGGATAAAAATTTAATACGTAATAACATTTTTTTACTATTATAATGTTTAACTTCTTACAGTCAATTATTTACTTTTTATTATTTTAAAACCAAAGAATACATAGAAGAATTAAAAAAAATATAAACTGTAAAATTGTCGAATTACACAGTACGATGAGACTTCGTATGTACAAGAATTATCTTCAGTAACTCGATATATTAATATCTTCTATCATATAGCATAAATATTAGCTTTTAAATCATTGACAATACTAGTTTTTATCCGCGATTTTGTTCGCGTTAATGTAAATTTGACCTATACCTTGGGAACAGTCTTGTTAAAGGTACTCTATACATTCTCCTGGCAACTTGTATATCAAATTTTATGAAGATCAGTCGAACAGTTAAGACGTGAAAGTGCAATAAAAAGACAGACAAACAAACTCACATTGGCACTTATAATATTGATAATGATTCACTATTTATTATACATTTATGAAACAAACGTTTTCAAAACATAATACCAGCCAGTATACGGTAAACTTTTAGCGGCAAATTGCATAGCAAGTCAGTTTCTGCAAATATTTGAATTGTAGAGTGGGATTGGTTTGCTCTCGACGTACTCAAGAGCAATGTTTACATGGGAAATATAAAAAATTCACTACAATCCGCCACCGATCGGAGTGGGAGAATATATTCTAGTTTATCTCCGATTACTTAGAACTTACTCCTAACTTTAAAAGCTAGAGTACTATAACAATAGTTCGGGGTGGTGGTAACTTCTCTAGTAGTGGTTGGAAACTATAACAATAGGGCACTTCTTAATGCTGCCGTAGTTAGCAATTAGTAGTATGTTTCGACAGATATAATTGTATGATAATTCTACTTTAGGAGTCAACGTGCTATCTTAGTTACGTCATCATCAATACCAATTATGATTATTGGAAAAAAAGACTAATTTACAAAATAAAAGTCGAGGCAGTCATAAGGACTGCCGACAGAAGTGAAAATTCAAAACAATAGAATTGTGTTCTCTTTTTTTTAAATTAATAATTTTTTAAAATTAAAATGTGAATTATTTAAATTCCATAATTTCTATATTTAAACTATTAACATTAGTCTGGTTTTCACATATATTGGCACTCGGAGGAATAACTATATACATTTTTATAAAGTTTATTAATCAATCATATGATGAGCTGCACAATCTCAATACATTACAATACAATTCAGGAGGCCCACTTTCCTATCCCCCTCTCCCTTCCCCCAAACACAGGCTGGCAACGCACTTGCGACTCTCCTGACATTGCTAGTGTCTATGGACGGTGGTCATCACTTAACATCAGATGATCCGCCTATTCGATTGCCTCCAATATTATAAAATTTTCTTTTACAAAATATTAATGTTAGATGAATTTAGCCCCTTATACAACGCGTCGTTAATCTGATGCAAGAGCAATACGCCGGTCACGCTTCACTAGCATGTTACTGAGGTGAAATCATAAGCTTTGGTGTGCCAATAACACCGATCAACGGGCCTAAAAATTTTCACTTCAAAAAAATTATAAAAAGAACAAACCTCCAGCGCTGTCCCTGGTGCCGAGCACGGAAGCGATCTGAGGACGTTCCTCATTGATCACCAGCTCAGCTTGTTCTGTATACACGGAGTGGACGCTTGAAATGCACGTCAGCCTCAGCTGACCACGTTCGAAGCTGTCCGGGCGGACCATGAATGAGAGCTGACTTACTGAAGCCACCTGGGATACAAAAGTTTAAATATTTCTCAATACTATGTTAACTAATGTTCCTCCAATGGTCACAGTACGACCATTTTGTTTATTAATTATCTGAACTATTTTTTGTTTGTTTTTCCAAAAATGAACAATTATTTTGGATTAGTATACCTAAGAATTATGACAAATAAAGATGTATTAAGAAAGACGTCGATCATACGATAAGAAAAAATTGTTAGCAGATTTTTTCTTTAGTGATTGCTCTAAATCTCGTCAATAGTTACTAAACAAAACAAAAATAAAGAAAATCGGTTGAGAAACAGATAAAAAAACAGTATTGAGTTGTTTCATATTTACAAAAACAAATAGAATAACTGACAGTAAAATCTGTTTAAGATTATTGCGAAAGCTCACCATCACACTTTTTGCTGCAGTAAATTTGCAGTGCTTATAGTACTGTGATTTGGTCTGAGTCTGTGAAGAGTGAAGTTCGTAAGATGCAAGCTATCAGTGACTGATTTTAAATAGGATGGTCTTTCTTTTTGATTTCTTTTAATTCTAATGGTAATGGGTTCAACTGGCTATCTAACATTATCACATAAGCTTGTAAAAAACCCGCTGCAGGGTTGTAGGCCTCTTCCTGTAGGAAGGTGTGGGTATAATTAATACGACACCTCACGACGTATCGGCAATTTAAATCCCCGAGAAATCTAAATCTATATTTTCCGACATACGGTGATACGACAAGAACATTTCTCAGAATCAGGTTTTCTCACGATGTTTTCCTTCACCGTCAGCCGATAGTTGCCACTTTTAATGAATAAATACACGGAAATCCAAAAAAAATACTTAGCACATTGAATCGACATTGCACCGGTTAAGCTAGTCGACCAACACAATTTTTTTGACAAAGGACTACATAAGCCTTTTCTAATTTTGTTCTGAGGAACAACAAACAAATCCGTACAAACTATAATCCTAAAACCAAAATTTTATTTAAAAAAAAAATGTGTATACTTATGTACACGCGTTAGAAGTTATACTTCTTTGGCGTAACAAGATAAAAATCTTTTCAAAAATGTTATGTTTCGCCTTATTTTTCGTTTGTAGAAAAAACGACACTAACAATAGAAACAAGGTATTTAATACATTGAAAGTTTTAATACAAAGAAACAAAATGTTGACTATAGCTAACTTCAGGGTGTCGGTTTTTCGTGACAGTGTGCTGCGCGCTCATCGTATAAATTTACTCTTATCATTTTTCCCTAACGCGCCAAAAGAAGTATAACTTCAAAAAACTTTGTAGTATTATTATCAGTTACATGTGGTGGCCACTGTGAAAGTAAAGTAATGCATAATCGCTGCCTATTATTTGTAATGAAAACGGATATTATAACACAGTGTAATTTTGGCTTTAAGCATCGAATACAGATAAAGTTATTGCAGAGTTAGACTAAATTCATAATATTAAAATAACCTTATTTGATGTCTCAACTGTAGGTATCGGATCTGTGGAGTCCTCATCTATAGAAGCATCATAATGCCTTGGAGTAGGTAAGATCACGGTGTCCTGACTAGACAAGGGTTCACCTTCCTGTAAATCGTAATAATTTTGATAAATAATTCATCAAACTTTTGTACTTTCAAGAAATTAAATAAAGATAATCAAGAAGAAAAACTTAAATATAATAAATGACATTCAATTTGTACACTATTAGTGGAATCTTTAGTTATAGCAATCTCTACATTAAACGTAGACATTGAAGCTTGGTTTTAATCGCAGCCGATTGGGAAAGGAGATGAAGTCGGTAATAAAATACCTTTGTCCAGAGAAGATCTATATAATCTTTATTTTAAAATACTCATTAACAATTAACAATCATAAAGAAGAAATTGCTCTCCCTTATTGAAATGCCATAATAATCATAGGTTGTGAAACAAAAATGCGTGTACTAAAACCAATTTTCCCACTAACCTGTATGGTATCGACGAAAGGTCCAAAAGCCTTCCAAGGGCTGAATATTATATTACTGTTTTCATCACCGGAGATAACAGGAATTCTACCAGTCTGCGGAGCGTCTATTGAGATGGCAGGACTTGGTAAGATCCGTTGCTGGATCACCGGTTTTCCTTGGATCTGTTAAAGATAAATATAAAGTAACAGTAAATATTAGGTGCAATGCCATTACTAGGACACTTTATAACTCAGAAACGAGTTATTATATGGCCTGGTTATGTACGTTAGATAAAAGGGCAATTTATACATCATTACATAGTATAAAACAAAGCCCCCTACCGCGTCTGTCTGTCTGCTTGTTCACGATAAACTGAAAAACTACTGAACGGATTTTCAAGCGGTTTTCACCAGTGGATAAAGTGATTCATGAGGAACGTGTTGGTATATAATTTGTTAAGGATTTTTTTATAATCAGAGCGGGACAACGTCTGCCGGGCCCGCTAATTTACTTATAAAGTGGTAAAGTTTATTTGTTTTTGTAGAAGGTACCTAATCTCTAACTTTAAAGAGTCGTGATCTCCTTGTGTAATATACATTATTGTTATTAATAAGAATGAACTCACAGATGGTAGTCTGGGAAGTGTTATAAATACGACAAATAATTGAAACAAAACTTATTATTTATTACAAGAACTATATGTCATATTTAAAAGAATCAAAATTGTAGTTCAAGTCGGCTATATGAATAATTAAATTCCTAACATACTAATATTATAATCTTAGGAAATAAAAGTTTGTTTCAGTCCTGTGTATAATTTTTGGTAAAATATTTGAACCGAAATGTCAAGAGCACCGTTGTTTGTTCTCAGCTGGACAAAATTATTTGATTGCCTTACGCAAAACAATGCAAACACTTTGATATTGTTTTCTTTAATTAAAAAGTTAGAAAGAAATGGATTTATTCGCCTTGTACTTTTTAGAAGCATAACATAATGTTAAAAGTTGAATTTAATCTAATTCAGATTACATTTCTTTTTGATGATGATTATTGTCTTGGCAACGATAATACTGTTTTCTGTTTTAGATAAAATTCGATTTTAGTTGGTGTGTTTTATGCAAAAGTCGAAAAACGGCTTTAGATTAGGTTAGGTATATTATTTTATATAGGTATTTATATTATATTTTCCACGATCTCTCTTTCTTTCTCGTCAATTTCTCTTCAGTGTTAGTGTATTTTTATTTTAGTTTTAAGGTGCTATTTAATTTTATGGGCTACAATTTAAAAACAAACATATTGAATAACTCTAAATAAAGTGGAAGGTTTTACATAGGATGAAGTGAGCAAAAGTTTTGAAAAAAAAAAAACGCTATTCCATATTTTATTCAGGTAAGACGATTTTGGGAAAATCAAATACATTTGTATCTCTTTGATAAAATAGCTACCTGCTCCAGCTTCGCAATAAGTACTAACGAAGAAATTGAGACATTTTCCTTTTACTGTATGACTATGTAAAGAGATATAATGGGTAACTAAACGTCAAACTCTCAATTCTGTCAATATTTATAAATATCTACGTATTGTCTTCTGTCTCACTGGCCGACTCATTTTTTATATGCAGATTTTTTTAATTAATGGTGTTATGTTGTTATAATTAATGTAATTAAATATAATTAATGTAATGTAATAAATTAACGGTGTTACATAATAGAGTACCAGAAGAGCACCATGTATACAAAGTTAGTAAAATGCAATGAGTTTAGAAATTTTCTCTAGTTCACTAAATTAACATTTAAAATATTGCAAAGTATGTTTGAAACGAAGGGGTACTGTGTAGGCGAAGTTGAGCTTAATTGAAAGCTATATAAACATTGACTTTGATACCAGTTGCACTATATGTTTTAATAGATAAAAGAAATGTATCATTCAATATCGAGTTTTCTAAACATTGACAACCGAGTTAGTTTTTGTGAATGTAATAAGGTTATAAATAAGATTGAAAATAATAAGGTTATTATTTTTTTTTTATATCATAGGAGGCAAACAAACAGGCAGGTCACCTGATGTTAAGTGATCACTGCCGTCCATAGACACTAACAACACCAGGGGAGTTGCTAATTCGTTGCCAGCCTGTGTTTGGAGGAGAGGAGGTCCGAACGAAACGCAACAATGCAAGCACTGTTACTTCACGTAGGTTTTCTGCGAGAGGGTGGTACTAACCCGAGCGAGGCGACCCATTAATGCTGAAACCAGTAATAGCTTCAGCGTGACTCTACCACCTTATATTGTATTACCTACTCCCTGCAACTTTCTCGTCGTTAAATTATAAATATAGAACTTAGGAATAAACAGGAGCAACCTGCGTTAATAGTATATCAAAATATATTGTAATAAGTAGAGGAAAGTGACCAAATATGGGATAGTATCCCTAATATGGAATACCAGCATTTCTCTAAAACGGAAAATCACACACGCAATAAATAATGATTGTCTCTATTTTTCTATACCCATTCGCGCGTACAAGTTGTAGAACGTCAGTCGAGTAAGCCCTTTCGTCGTTGTCACAATGTTTTGTTTTGTCGCTACCACATAACTTTCTGGGGTATGTAAAAAATACATATTATTCGTACAAAAAGTGCACATAGTATTGTTTTCCTAGCTTTTAAAGATCATTTAGATGTTATTTTCTAGATTTAGCGGTGTTTGATTGTATTTCTTTTTTAATATAATAATATGAATGTTAGTGTTTGAAGTCGTTGGAAAATACAAATATGGACGGATCACAGTATCCAATTATGGACTATTTCATAATTGGCTCTTCTATGTATCAGCTGACTTGGAGATCTTGTTAATTATACATTGTTCATGGTTTATCAGATGGCGGGCATCAACTAAAAGACACAATGAAAAGAATGGGATTCAGAGAATATGGCGGAAGCAATTTTTTTTTATGTCTTAGATGGCAAACGAACATGTGGGTCACCTGATGTTAAGTGATCACCACCGTCCATGGACACTAAGAACACTAGAGGAGTCGCAAGTGCGCTGCCACCCTGTGGGGGGAGTGGTTAGGGGTGGGAGAGGGAGAGGAAAGAGGAGAGGGGAGGGCAGGTGGGTCTCCGGCGCTCTCACTGACCGAACGAAACGCAACAATGCAAGTACTGTTACTTCACGTCGGTTTTCTATGAGAGGATGGTACTACCCCGGGCGAGCCGACCCATTCACACTAAACCAGTAATAGTTTCAGCGTGGCATTATTAAGAAAGAAAAATTGGTTTATTAAAGAGCTGCAAAACAATTTGATGTGCCAAGATCTACCTTGTTTCGATTGACTACCAGAAAGACGAATGATCCCCAGAAGAAGTATATTTTTGTGGTATACTGGTTTCCAGATACTTATGGGGTAACATGAATCAGATTCCACACGTGTTGGTCATGGGTACAAAAAAATTGCAATGGGCCAGAGTCTGATACCTGGATTAGTGATTTTTGCAAATAATTTTTGTTTCTTTCTATATTATATCAAAGTTTTAAAAGAGTCCCATATAAGTTAAGGTTATTTTTCTATAGTGTCTATAGTATTTCATATTTGGGGTACCTATTCCATATTTAGGTACCTTTATTATTGTTTAGTTTTGAAAAATTTTCTTACTTATAACTGATCAGTACCGATACTGATAGAACCGACAATAGGTATTTTAAAAAAAACAGACGAATTGATAACCTCCTCCTTTTTTTGAAGTCGGTTAATAAAGTGCAAATATATAGTTGTTAATAATTACTACAGACAGTTTTTTATTTATAACATTTGTGCATATTCCATATTTGGTCACTTTCCTCTAGTTATCTCTTGTTGGATTGTAGACTAGTAACCTGTATAGTCTATGGTATTTAATGGATTATCTATGCAATGTATGAAATAAAGTCAGTCGTTCATGAAATACGAAACGAGCAGTTTTATTAATAGTTAGTTATAGTAAAATGGATATCTTTGAAACTACTTCAAGAAACACTACACTACTACACTGAATAGTGGTATGACCACAGTGGTAAGATCGTAGTGTTATTCATCCCACGCGGCACTCTTCTGCAGTGTGGTGCACTGCCTATAATATTATAACAATCCCTAACTTAATGCCATTTCAGGGTCTATAAGCAACTTGGCAGTTGTAAGAAGTGACACGCACGGCCTCGGGCAGCATACAAATCACAGTCAACCTAACTTTTGTTTATTATTACTGTGGTATAACTCATAGCCAAAGATTATATCCACTGCTGAAAAGATAAATGAAATCTAGATGCATTTATTCATCAAAATAACCGGCACGGCGTAGTGTCATAAATTATAGCGTTCAGGTATTGTCTAGCTGTATCTCTGACAGCACTCTGTAAATTAGCGATATTTACACCTTACAATTTGTATTTTATTTCTCTATATTAAATGTGTTTTGAAGCCACTGCGTGTATTTAAATATAAGTAATGTACATATGTAACGACTCTAAAAAAAGCGTAAGGAGTTTTGTGACATATATTATATAAAGTCGTCAGAGAATATATATACCAGACGGTATTAGAAAATATTTTTTATGCTATTTATTTATCTCGATGATTTCCTTATTTATTACAGAATTCGGACTGATGCCAATAAATTCATTGTCTGAACAAACTATTGCTCGCTGTTATCATCATTTCAAATTATACTTTATTACAACCTCATCTTATTAATATATATTTGATTTTTATGAATAAATAATCTAATATACTTTATACGTACTCCATTCCCTACTATCTTTATTAAGTTGTTTGAACGTTAATATTCTATTTACGATGAAATGTCTAAATTAACGCAAGGCAACCTTTGATTGTATGCGTGACGGTTAACCGGTCATCAGTATGCGCAATAAACATGTAGGCGGCACGCCTTGGCAGATAGTGGATAGAGATGCGCCCGCTATGATTGAACGTTGCCATCGCTCATTGCGCGGTTCCCCTCTATCTTTAGGGTTGAGAAATTCCGTTGTTTTTAATATCGATGTTTTTATATTTAAGCTTAATCGTTCACGTATATCGCTAAATATAATATATTCTTCAACTTTACTAAATTTGAACAGCTTCAACTTGGAAATAATATTGTGCACTATTATATTATTTATTGTTAGAGATTTATTGTATAGAGATATTAATAACTATGAACTGGCACCGACTTCCATTACATCTCTAGGTAGCACACATATTCATATGTTTCATTTAATTTGGTTGATTTGATAAACTATTTACTTTCCGCTTTTTAGTGCCTTATGGGTTTTTGATTGATATTGAAGTCGGTTAATACTTTTTTTTGAAAATTTACTTTATTTTTCCATTTTTAGTGTACATAAATATATTTTACTAGCAGTGCCCGCGAACTCCGTTCCGCATTAAGTATATGAAAATATGCGCATTTTTGCGGTATGGTATGCGATATGGTTTCAATTGGTTGTACAATAAGTAACGTTTGGTACGAACGCAACCGTATCGATAATCCGCGATAGTTTCTACCACAAACTCGGCTACCATCGCTTCACATATAATACACCTTAAGTAATCTATTATAATTACAATGCTTGCGTCATGTTGCAATACAGCAACGAACATAAGCACAATAGGCTCCTAAGAATTTAAGAGTTTTTTTTATATTATTAGTGGCAAACGAACATACGGGTCACCTGATGGTAAGTGATCACGGCCGCCCATGGACAATTTCGACACGAGAGGAAACACAGATGCGTTGCCGGCCCTTAAGAAAGGAGTAGGCTCGTTTCTTGAAAGTTTTCTTACTTTGTCACGGATCCCATAATCAGAACCTAACCAAACTCTCATCAAACTACCCTTGAAGTACATCCTTTCCAATAAAAAATGAATCATCGAAATCGGTTAACGTGATATTGAGTTATTCGTCTATTTGTCGTGTACATACTTAATGCAAATTTATAACTTATACGGTTTTGCACTGGATGCCGTTGTCGGAACTGTACCAAATTGAAATGGGACCACACTGGAAGTACCAGCTTTCAAATAAAAAAAGAATAATGAAAATCGGTTTATCCAGTCCAAAGTTATGAGGTAACAAATATAAAAAAAAAAAATACAGACGAATTGATAACCTCCTCCTTTTTTTGAAGTCGGTTAAAAAAGAAAGTTTGCGTATGTACAATTAAAATACCAACTTTTTGATGAATGGCATATCCACTACTACAAACACCTACGGCTACAAATGACCTAAAAAATATGTTACAACCGCGTGAGACGTGTGCCCTACTGGATTCCAAGAATAAATATACATAATTGAAAGTAATACATCTATATGTAATATGAATTATATCATCTTTTTGGTCAATTTGGCGGCTATATTGTTTTGGTTACCGCGTTTTCTTCTACATAAGTCAGTGATTATAGCAACGTATGAGAATAACTTAAGTATATCGACAATACGGGCATATTATATCTATATAATAAAAAATTTAAGATATATTGTTCGATATTACTTCATTACTTTCTTATATAGTGTTAGTGAGCACTGAGTTTGGTATATAGTAGGTTGAAGTTCCAGGTATGTTGCTGATGATAAATCCCATCCCATTCGATATACTATTTGTATTCATATATCTAATGTACACGTTACATGTTACAGTTGGCGTGCGTGTTGTACTTACAAATGTTTTTGAAAAAGCTTTTCTGTAATGTACACACCCACTCACAATTTTACATTTCTTTAATACATTTTTTAAAAGTGAGTGCGGAGCCGCGGGTAACAGCTAGTTTAATATATTTTATTAACACTGAATTCCGGACATCATTTTCACGAGTAATTCAAGGATGAAGTAAGTTTTTTCGTAAGTTCGTTCTAGTAAGTAGGCGATATTACAATTGTCAAAGTATGTATGAACAAAGAATAAATATGTTATAAATATTGTATGGGTATGACGTGTCTATAATGGTTATACAGTCTTAATATTGGAAAAGCTTATTAAAATTTTGGAAATGCTAGTATTGATTGATTGAAGTTCTCGTAATTTTATTAAATAGAGTGTTGTAATTATGTTGTAACTTGAATAAAATACCTATTTAATTGAAACCCAATTTTGTTCTATAAAAGTAACACAACGGTTGTTATTTTGTGTAAAATAGTATTAAGTACAAATTGCTGTACTTCGTATTAACCTCACCGCAGCTGTTGTTGGTCTAACTGCTAATTGGAAGTTGGTTGGTCAACGATACTAAAGAGCTTCGGGTAAGCAATTATAGCATACACTGGATGAAATAAACATTATTATATAAAATAAACCCAACCTAATTATCTACACTTCATAACCATCAAATCTGTAGCTACGGTGGCGTTAGTACGTAAGTGTCGTAATTTTTACTTAACACGTATATGATTAATTATATTTTACACACCTTTGTGTTACATTTATATTTTAATATTAAAATATTTTTTCATTGGAACAAACTTATGAATTTTCATATCAACGATAATATCGACATCGTACCACACTAATGTTAAACGAGCACAGGTTTATTGTGAACGGAACTGTCATCGGATACCTATTACATTCAACTCCCTCATAAATTTCATAGACTGTACACTAAAATCCTTTATCTTACGCCAAATATATTGTTTTGGCTTTATCTATATTTCGAAATAAAGGATAGACACTGTCTGAGTTAATTAATGTAACGGTACCCCGTTTCAAATATTTATATTTAGAATATTGTAAATACAGCAACTTAATTAATACAGACGGATTATTATATTTGAGATAAAATTATAATTCGTGCGACTATGGTGTTTGTTATTATGTTTATTTAATTAGGTTTCTTGGAACGAAGTTCCTTAACGCGGTGTACGAATAGTGCGATTTGGTACAAATCGTCACGTAACGAATATGCTATGTATATTTGTGTGTGTATCCAGCCTACTACAAGCAATGAGCACACCAGTAAGTGAGTTCGCAGCCGGGTGCACAACCTTCTCTCTCTATCCCTGTTTCTTTTTATAATATAACCCTGAACACACGTGTAAATTTCGTGAAAACGTATTTTTTATTTATGTTTTTGTGTTAGATACATAGATCATACGTGAATATTTTATTATTGCAATTAAGTTTTAAAAAATGGAAACCTGTAATACAGATTTAGAAAAGTAAGCTGATAAAAATTGTATAACCTGATACAAGTATTTACTGTTTACATTTATTTATTGTAAATATGATTTCAATATTGAATAAAACTTTCTGATGAAATTCGTTCCTTTAGATTATTGGCTTTCAAATATTATATAAAATAAAAATTAGAATACACAAATTTCATTTGGAATTACATTCGGAGTTGATGGAAAAACGTAAGGAACTTCGTTCTTGACGGGAGTCCCGCGACTGCACAATTTTTTTAAATTACATAATAGATTTTCACGTTTGAGCATAATCTCGTATGATGGTAAATGGTGACGTGGTCTAACATAGTAAATACGCCAAACGGCTGGCTCTTAAGTGCAACTGCTGGAACACACCAACATGACGACAGATTTTTAAGTTGAGGGTGGTAGCTAGCCAGACTGACTTAGAAGCAGCCCTATCTATCGACCATGGTTTCAACATGATCCTTTCCTTCAGCCTAAGTTCCGACTCAGTTGCTAGGATTCGAATCTACGTTCTTCGACACGGAGTCCGAACAAGTTATCAACTAAGGTATCATCACTTCAGAAAATAGAAAATTATTAATTAAATAACAATAATATTCCAAATATACATATACTTTGATGTTCCATATTAGTTACTTGTCCTTTTGTGTATAATATATTGTCAAAATTACAGAAAGCTAGACGTTGAGCGGAGAAAACTCACGTCACTGGGAATATATTCAATATTACTTACTATTTTTCGAATAAAGATAGCAACGAAGCGTAGGAGTAAGGTGACCTATCACCAATTTAATTATAAATGAAACATCTTTTAGTAATAAATGGAATGATCATATGTAAGCTTTTTAAGAAAACTATTGTGTTATTTATTGTTTTAATAATTTATTGTTTTATTGTTTAATTTATTGTATTGTTTAATTTATTGTTTTATAAATAAAACATTGTATTTATAAGCTCTGTTTTAGAAAAAAATCAATGCGTTTGATGTCACAATGATTGTAGATACTCATTATTACATGAGCAGATACAGTATTTTATCATTAAATGTGTGGAAGTCGTAGAATGTACGTTATCGTAACGATGGCACAAGCAAGACGGCTAATGAATAATGCTTTCGTAGTAACGTGATTATTTCTTGTCATCTATTACTGATGTTGTTTATGATTTAAGTTTTAACATAAAACGTACCACACGATTTATTTGAATACCAACCTCAAAGCTAATATATATAAAAGATAGTATAATATTCCGGAATTATCATCAAGTAATTCATCATATATACTTGAATATTATAACGCTCATAGGGATAAATGAAAATGAACACAACAATAAAAAAATAAGAGAATAGAAACTAATGTAAGTATTCTAAAATTATAATAGTGTACGGAAAAATTTGCATTGCGTTCTCTAATATAATAATCCTCTTATTACGTCAAACGGTTTCGAAATTTATTTTAGCAAAGCAAACAATCCAACAGAATACCCGACGAAAGAAAAAACATCCCCATTCACTTGCAAATACGAAAAATAAAGTGATGCACTGAAATATCGCTTTGTTCAACTTTGCGCCGTTCATATTGAAACGCGCGTCATGTCCGAAACGCGGCAAAACACGAGAGTTCTTTTATCTTAAACTGGCGCTGACGTTTCTGACGCCGACGCGCCCGCGTCACGGATGACGTCACGTGTCGGCACGTTCACGCCGACAGCGAGCGAATCTTAACTTAATTATACGCGCGTGGGCTCATTATTTGACAGTTTGATAATGTTTGGACTTTGATTTAATTAAACGAGAACGGTAGCGCCTCCAGGGTTAACTAAATCTACCAACTAATAATTGGTCCTATCCAATTTGACAAGTAGGTTTCGTGCGTGCCCACATCTGCAGTGAGAAAGTTTAAATTAGTGAATAGAATCGAATGGAGAAATATATCTTACTATTCTACAAAGTCCTACATACTCAGCTGAACGGTCTGCTTTTTTGGAGCGCGGTCCATCGCCCGTACAAAGTCGGCTCCTAGTTGCGCATACCGTATGGAACAGTTGGCCTGTTTTTCACAGTTAAAAAGTTTTTGTTTTTGCTATAAAATATCAAACAGGAATACGGTCCACCACATACTAAGTCATCACTACAGCATATAACTGTGTAAATCTAATCACAAATGGACCACAGTCTATCGACTAATCGTAATACGTTGCTTTTGTGAAGATATAAAATGAAATCCTACGTTAGTCCTAACTAGAACTCTTTGCTTTGCAACACAGTAACACGAACTTTGCTCTTTTGCGGTTCTCCAATCTTTAAATGGTGATAAATTGCCTTAAAAATCTAGTACATATTTAACTAAACTAGTGGGCGCCCAGAGGTCTCCATTCCACCATAGTTCATTGATTTTTTAAAGTTTGAATTTTAAGTTATAATATCATTGTAGAATGTAGAATGAAAAAGGTTAATTGGAACGTAAGAGTAAAATAATACATACAGTCGAGCATAGCAACCTCCTTCACAACCTTTTTTGAAGTTCTTTCAGACAGATGTCAAAATGTCTTTTTTATTTGCACGTGTGTATATGTTGTGTAAAATTGAAGCAGTAGTGTGAGTAATGCATATTTTAATTATTTTAATGTACTTCTAATGCATTTTGTATAAGATAAATAGCTTTCTGCACTTGTCCTGCATATAAACTTTAACTATGCCAAATTTCACGTTCATCTGTTCGCCCAATTCCGTTAAAAAGGGATACAAAATTTAGGCTTCACGTATTAATATATAGATAAAGCATAAATATATAGTTTTATATCAATCCTTTTACAGGTACATTTCTTCTTGGGCAGATAATATGGGCTTATATGTTCTCCTTTTGGTAGTTACGACGTTCATAGGTGCCTTCTCAGGGCCTAAATGGAATAAAGAGTATTTTGATTTCATTTTGATTTTCACATTTATATACTCTTGTCATGTTATAATTCTAATCAAGAATAAATAAAAAATAATGACAAACAATCAAATCCGGATACACATATTTGAGATATTACAATTTAATAGCTGAAAACACCAAAATAAATATATAACAAGCCTGTTTAAATAACTACTTTAACTTGACAATGATTGAATGAAATGATTTATGTTGAGACTTATTTACCGAAAAACACATGTATATTGATAGCTATCGTTCTTTTGGTAACCAGGAACACAGGGCGTGACAATAGTTTCTAGGTAACTGGAATATTTTAGCTAGTTTTTAAATGTTGTCCATTACAGCTAAAGTACTTTCACGTTAAGACACCTTACTAATGTTCAGAAAGGTTACGGTTTCTCTATCAAACTACTAATAAGAATTTATCATATTAAACCTGAATTATATGTCTTTCATCCTATTATATAGTCTTACATAACCAATGTTTTATACCAGTTCGCAACACGGTCCAAAACCCTGTCAACGCCATGTTTTATATATTTTTTACGTTAAGCCGCTTGCGAAACATCATTTCTCGATAAAAAAGACGGAGTATTCGAGCATCTTTTGTGTTCAAACAAACTTAAATTATGGTGAAAAAACCAACGAAGAGAGCTTTGTGAAACTTGCAACAATGGATCGGCTATCAATTTTTTTCCAAAGTAATGTACCAATATTTACCTTTTCTGTTTGCTTTTAAGACAGCGTTAGAAGTGTTGCTGTATCGTAAGTGAAGTAGGAAGTGTGTTGACATGTTTACTCTGGTGTTGTGGAGTATGACTTTTTTTTTGTATTTATTGTAACTCAATTTTATCTACACTTTCTACTAAAAGCCATATGACAACTGGTGACAACATCTGCAACTTCATTAAGCGTCCAATATGGTAGGATTGAGGCAATACGGAAAGCGATTCCATTAATTTACAGTATGACAAATGTACCCTTTTGTTCTTACCGAAATAGATTATATCATCCATCTATGGCAACATATAGCAGACCGTGTAATTTTGTAGTGCATGAAAGATCATATGATAGGGTAAGATAACGGTTCAAAATGCTTTCCATGATACAGATGGTAAAACACACTCAGTGGAGTAATGTTCCTTCGTAATCAAAGCACTTCTGAGTATCACAAACAACGAAGACTGATTTTGCACTACAACTTATCTAGAGCAACAAGAAGGTATTAATTAGAGCCATCTGAGAGATACGAACAGTATTCCATGCATAACAAAAATGGAGTCTCATGCAGAAGATACAAGGTGCAGAAAATGGTCAGGCGTAAAAAATCGACGCAATATCTACAAAACACCCATTGCGTGTTAAAGATATAACATTATATTAAGCCGGAGCTATTTCTTATGCTCATCATAACATCACACCATAGTGGTGCTGCATTAATTTCTGTTTAACTTCAACGCTTAAATTAATGGTCAGTCACCAAGCTCTGGCGGAGTAGCTCTTTTTCTAAATATAGCGTGCTATAACCTAGCTTCCCTCCATATTTAATATGAAGTGCAATTGTAGTCAAAGAATCAATAACCTAGGACGTAATAAAAATAAACCCAATAACTGATTAACATACCAAAATTATAATGTTGCAGATAAAACGTTTAATGTCGACAACGTGCGGCGAGGTTAATGACAGAAAAACTGGAAAGAATAAAATGGAATTAGCAACACAAAGAGTTGAACGAGCGAGACCTGAATACATTTGTGCGGTTCTCATGCATGATTTTTCTACTTCAACTTTGCAAAATATTACACATTTGTGAATCAAATGAAATAAGTAGTCTGTAAGATGAGGTATGAAATAATTCTAAAAATGTATTGTAAATACATCCTTTTTTACATTCGGAAATCCCTAAGATTACCCACTCTAGCCGGACAGCTGAGAATGGGTTATGCTCGACTTGCATGGACTAAACCCCATGGTGATTCCTTACACCTTTTGGACTTGAGAGCAGAGTCTGCCGACTGACACTGCGTCTGCTCCCAAACTCTTTACATCTTTAGTGTTCTAGGATACGTGGTCAATTTCTTTAAAGCTTTTTCTTCTTACCCTTATCCCACATAAGTAGGGTCGGTACAATATGTTTGTCATGTTGTGGTATATGATTTGGCTTAATTTTTACGATAGGCCGCCTACCTTACATCAAGCCTCCTTGGGATTATTTTGTTGTACCATTGTATTTATGGTTATTATTATATAATTACGAAGTCGGATGGGATATTTTAGCCTCATAATTTTTCTGTAGACTTTAACTTTGGTAGGGTATTTATAGTGTCTGCTTGAGCGGCACCACCGTTCCGGTTAAAAACGAAGTTCTTCGAGATTATGGTTTGCTTGTTATATTGCCATTTTTATGTAACAGAAAAGTTTACCAACCTTAAAAACAACTTTAGACTATTCCCGAGGACTGTTGAGGTTTCAAAGTTTTCACAATAATAATAATATAGTATAAGATACAATAAACTATTATAAAATATGAAAATTATAATAGAAAAATAAATGCAAATAAAATTACATGTCAATGTCATTATCGATTTTTTTTTGTTTTTTATAGTAGCACGACAAAATGACTGCACTATGCCTGATGGTAAGCACAGTACAATCCAAAAACAATGGCGACCACCAAGTGACACACTATCCGTTGTCATACCGGTCTGCTAAACGCTGAATATGCACAGGCTGATCCCGAAACGCGACCCGCAGAAGCGAATCACTATAACGGGCAGACTGTAAAACCCTACCACCTCGCTTTCTCCATTGCCTCGTTCGATATATCTATCACTGTGGTCCATTTCTTTACATACATAAGTAATTTATTTCATTACTTTAAAGTAATGTTTATTCTAGTATCGTTTATAAAATAAGTCAAGGATAACAGTGTCTTAAATTGAAAACATTGTTATTTGCAAATTCCATACTCAAATTCAAATGTTATTATTTATCAAATTTCAGTGATAAACTGCAAACGCGACCCTCACATTATTAACATCATTGATATTCATGGAATCTTCACGCTGTAATCAATTTTCTTTCATGTCTACAGTTGAATAGCTGTGGAGATGTAAACAAAGTAATATTTTACATGAGAGACACCGGCGAGGTACATATCGAATAAGTTATTCTATAAAGGTGCGGGGTTGCCACAAATTTCATTTTCCACGGACATGATAATAAACTTTGGAAGAATTGTTTAATTGTCTCAAATAGTGTCCAGGGCTTTGTACATTATATTTATAGCCACGTATGCAGTTGTTATCATTATGATAGACACAGAGATATAGATAATCGTGAAGAGCCGCGTTAAAAAGACAAATGTTATTAGATGATTGCGAACGTCTGCCAATTTCAACCTTATTTGGACTTCTGCGTAGTTCTTTCTTTTGTTCGTTACTTCGAATATTATATAAAACTATTCGGCGGATTGTAGGCAACAGTTTTCTGCTCAAATATTACAAATAGGTTGCGAAATTTTCTGAAAGATATCCAACGTTGTCTGAACAAATAGTCACCGTAAGAAAGTTAGGCACAAACTTGCGGAACACGGAAATAATGCGAGAAACTGGAGAGTGGGTCGAGAGAATTCCGGATAGAGGTATGACGCAAATTTACGGTTACATCTCTGCAATATTTATTTTAATATTAGCATTTGTAAGTATGTAATTATATCCTATAGTCCACATTATGACTCCCATTCTTCGTGGTATTTTCCCATATTTTTTTTACTTTGATATATCAGGTCAAAGTACTCCTTCAAAAGTAGTTGTAGATGGAATGGTGTTGAGTTTATTCACACATTTATTTTAAATGAATATGGGTAACTACTAAATAGAATTATGTGAATAGTACAAACCTTAGTAATGTAATAAATGCGGATGTGACATACGCCATTGTGTTTGACACGTGTAGTTACAATGATTCAAAAGAAAATTCAAAAGCTTATTCAAAGTATTTCAAGTAAACGTATCTTAATTAAATTTTCGGGGTTTATTATTTAATATTCAGAATTTATACAATACGACATAGTACTTTTTATCATAATATTATTAACTAACTTTTCAGTGTCTAAATGGATTTAAATTACTTCTCGATCAAATAAAGATTTTTTTTCTCTAGTCACATGTTTAAAATATGAAAGTTTATTATTCTGAAATGAAATTCACTATTATTTTAAATAATATAGTATTTTTTTCTCGCTATGGCCTCTGTCTATGTAGGCATAATATAAATTTATTTATCGCCGAGTGGTGAACGTTGCCGGTACAGGGCGCTCCCGTGGACGTTTACATGCCATCTTCAACTCCGGTCAGGAGTTACTCATAAATTACAAAAATAATAAATAAATTCAAAATATAATAACGTAATTATATTTAAATTCCATGACCAAGTGGGAAATGGGGAAAATAATGTCCACTTCATAGAATGTTACGTATAACGAAAAGTAAGTAATTAATTAGAAATCTCAGGCCTTATTTCTCATACAAATATTGTACAAAAGCTAATGAGACAAACTAATTTTAAAATTTAATTTAACATTGTTGTTGTGTAAAATATTGAAACGATTAATAAACAAAGGGTTCCAGTTTCGTTTTATCATTTGAACGTAATAAAGTAACATCTCTTTGAAAACGTAGAATCTGTGATAGAACAATAAAAACAAAGTGAGAGGTGCCGCTCTGAACTGTTAACTTTTATACGAGAGCCGAAGTTTAGACGCTGCTATTTAACGATAACGGAGTTTTATTCAGTTTATAAATTAATTTTAAAGTTGACATTATTTATAAGTTTATTTATTTTATAATTACCTTATATCAATAACTCGACTTCAAATATTCTGCGATAACAGATTTAATTGACACCGGTCTATTTGAAGTACTTACTATATCCCAACTCAGTCTTAATAAGAGGTTATTAGAGTGAGTTATTAGTTTAGCTGAAATTAGATATCGCCGACAACTGATATAATCTTTCTAACTCTTAGAAGACACCAAATATATCTATATATGGTAGTTCTAGGAGCTTCGCATAAATATTTATAAACAAAATCGATGCTATATAGCTCTACATTAACTAATTAGTAAACTAATTAGAGGGACTTTTTTGACAATTCGGTTAGGGACATTGTGTATTCTGCTAGCAAAATAACTTCTGTAATTTAAAAACCATTAAATGAATAGTTTGGACCTGAAAAACAAAAACGGTTAACTTAAATAATCACTTCCATGTACTCTACATGAACGGTTTTTAATTGTATAGAAATTTCATCAGCACTTGCAAAAACAACGCTCGTCCTGTTCAATCAAATACAATAATGAGAATTATTAGTATAGTAAAATAACCTTATGTACTAATGTTTTGGGTACAGAATATGTGAAAAGGAATAATGTTGGAATAAATTTCTATAAGAAATTTAATTTAATAAACTAGACGTGATGTTCAATAATTGCATTTTCGTAAAACTTGATGAGGTTTCTACAATAATGTGAGAAAAATGAATTTATAAAAAGCTATATAGTAAAAGTTTTAACACTAATATTAGGGTTATGGTGGGATGTTTTATAAAAAAAAAACGTAGTAAAGTGTATATTTACACATGATGATTTATGTTATTATGATTTATTATGTCATGATTTACCAAAATGTTCTATCTAAGCACCTTGAAATGCAGGAAAATTATGTGTTAGGATGTATCTATTTGCTCATAGAAATTTATAGTAAAAATACTTGTAATTGGTGAGACTGTATTCGTATTCAACAAAAGAAGTTTTATATTCAAAATATTAGGTAAATCTTTAAATTGATTGTATAAAATAGACACTAAACATAATTAGTTTACACTTCATATCTCAACATTTTTAATATCACTGGTTGACATCTAAAACAGTGCCCATTGAATTAAGGCTTCATAAACCTCGTCCCAATGTGGCTCGCCGCGGCCGGTTCATGAAAATATGAAGTCCCACCCTCAACCCGCTGTATTGTCCATGTCAATTCGTTTGACAAGCTCTCAACGAAACTCGCTCAAAGGGTTTTCCGTTGGATGAATTTCATAATATTTTTGTTGTTTTGGGATTTATTTGTTATCCTTTATTTTTCTAAACTCAGTTCTTTGTGGGACTTTGATATATCGTTAAATAGAATTAGGTTATACTCGTGTTCTTAATTTGTTATAATATTGTATGAAGTATTTTCAAAAATATTGTTTACTAGCTGACCCGTGCAACTTCGTCTGCACCAAAACGGTTATCATCGGTTTCAATTGTATTTTTAAACCTAAAACCCGATTGCAGCCACACCTACCGTTTCCAATTTTAAATCCAAACTATCAAGGGGCTCACTCAAACATGTACCCAGATGGTATGTGAGAAATCTTTTAAAATAAGCCTAGAACCCGTTCGTAGCGTCATCCACGGGGTTCAATTAAGATAAAAACTAACCTACATATATTGGCGGTAAGGAAAAAAAATAACTTGAGGGGTCTATGGACCCCAGTTGGAACCAAATTATTTTCCCTTTTTTGTAGACATTTATTACACAATCAGTATAGTTTACATTATAAAATATCAAGTTGATATGATAAAAATATTTATAAAATAAATAATAATAAATTAAACACTGAATGATCTGGGATAGTCAAGTTAATACATCAAAAGGTAATCCTTGAGTTGGTTTGCTATTGAAATGAAAATTATATGTATGTATATATTGTATACACTCTCTCTCTCTCTTTTTATCTGTCACGACACCTAATCTACTGTACATAGAATCTGCGCATCCACAATACGTAAAAATAAAATTAAATAATCATCTCTACCACTTACTTTATCATAACTATATTCTACTTGTATCAAAACTTTTTCACACTCCATTGTGTTTAAGAAAACTATAAATATGAAAAAATATGAGAATCGCGTCGACGCGTCAAATGTCACTTGCCTGTAACTATTCGTCTAAGAGCTAGCAAAGGTATCGACAGCGAATTCAATAAGCCAGTTTTTTATATATCTTTATGTTCTTCCACATAGCATGCGGGCTACCTGGCTGCCGGTAAACGTTGCGTTTATTTGTGCATATCGCACCTTTACAGGCAAAAATATTGATTTTTAGATAATTTTAGCATGTTTTTGTCTCTAAATTTGATATGCTATTAAAACATTGTATTATTTTTGCCAGGCATTTTTGTTATTCACAATAATGTGCGTAATGCTATTTTTCGTAAATAAAAATAATTTCAAACCATGTTGGATAGCCGTAATTTTATTTAGACATAAATAACACAAAACACAAATTTAATCTTCCAGTCAGTTATTTACTCAATAGTCAACTTTTTGTACGTGGTAGAGCCACACTGAAGCTATTACTGGCTACAGCATGAATGGATCGGCTCGGACGGAGTAGTACCACCCTCTCACAGAAAACCGACGTGAAGTAACAGTGCTTGCATTGTTGC